>JAJPUD010007815.1:70368-95856 GCA_023553655.1 Myrmecobius fasciatus | reverse complement strand
ATATATATATATATATATATTTAAATGTGTAGCAAAAAACTCCCCAAAACAAAGATGAATGTAAAGAAAAGGCATTGAAAGGGGATTTTACTTGACAGTGAAAATGTGTGAGGTTTGAATTAAATAGCTAACTAGTAGGAAGAAAAACTAACTTATTAACTATATTCCAAAACAAAAGGAAAATAATAAAAGAAGAGATTGGGAGGTTTCAAGGAAGAGAAAGAGAAATATTGATTAAGCTAAAATAAGTGAAGAAACTTAGTACTATGATTATAGAATAATAGAGGAAAATCCTACTGGGGAAAATGTTAGAGAAAAATGGAAGAAAATATAAATGTAATTCATAACTCTAAATGGACACACACACATATATGTATATACTAATCACCTTCCTCAGTAGAATATAAAATACTGGAGATTGTGGATGGTTTCATTCTTTGGATTTCTTTAAGTAGTGCCCCTAATAATGCTTGACAATAGATCCTTAATGAATACTTGCTTATTAATAATTGTTGATGGATTTGTGGTCAGTTTACCTGAAGAAATATAAGATTCTTTTACCTAATTCAAGACTGCATTACTTTACCCATGATCAAGGGTACATTGAGAGTTTTTCATAAGAAGCATTAAAGAGTAAAATAAACTACTTGGAAAATAATCTTAATGAATAATCTATCTTTTTTCTAGAATATAAACATATAACTGAATTGAGGGATTATATTTTCCAATTAAAACATATTTTAAAATGACATTTAATGAGTAATAATTTTTACAGCCAAAAAAAGACTTTGTTGTTTTGGCAAATGAATTTTGTTTCTCCAATATTTTTGGATTGTTTCAATGATCAAGTTTTGCTGGAGATTTGTTTTCCTCCCAATTAAAATGTTTGTCTTCTGTTTTCTTTTTTATTTAATTTCATATCAAATATAGATAAACTTTTCCAAAAGTCTTTTATTTTTTTTTTTTGATTTGTTTGATTACAAACATGAAACCATATTTAAATAGTACAGGCAGAACACCCCTCGAAGTATTTGCATGTAATTCAATAGGTATATGTTTTATAGTTCTAATGATATCTAAAGGATTAAACTGCTTCATTGCCTCCCCAAATTTCTATTTCAGTGTGAGTATTGTGAGTATTATAGGGAGTATTCTCCCTATAAAATTAGAAAAATATCAAAGACTTACAGCCTTCTTCTCTGTCTTGGACCCAATCTGCCTTTACAATATTATTTTGTTTTAATAAAATGTTGACTTTGCCATTTTGTCTGAGAAGCATATAGATTCTTATATCAATAACTATTAACTTTCTAGACAATATCATGGTACCTGAAAGGAATACCTCTCAAATTCACGTAAGACACTTACACATTCATTTTTTTTTCTTTTAGAACAAATAGGAGCATTAATTATGAGAATGTATTTTGTTACAGAACAAATTGAATTCTAGCATTGCTGATTGAATGTGAGAAAAATAAATCTTCCCTTTTTATTTTCACTCTTGATTTAAAACATTTGTTTTGTAAATAGTTTAGTTTTATATATGCTAAAGAAATTGCACTGAAAGATAAGCAGATTGGTCACCAGTATCTTCAGAAATTTATGTTTTACAGAAGATCTACAGGTAAAAATAACTGTTAAACTTTTTAACATTCAAATGTAAGTTTGAACACCCAACCAATGAAGCTATTAATTCAACTGAGAGGACAAAAGAGAATTACAGTAAGCAGCAATAATAATACATTTTCTCTATTCAGGAAAATAATCTCTCATAAAGGAGACTTCTCTTACAGTTTCAGTAGATATTGATGATAAGAGTAACACATGATAAAAAGAGAATGCATTCTTAGCAACAGTGTAAAGTTTGTCCAAAAGTACAAAGACATTTGAGATTCCCTGCGTCCATTAAAATTCCACCGTGTGAAGAGAGTCTTAATATTGTGCAATGGGATTTTCATTTTGCATTCTTGCCAAAAACATAGGTGTATATATCTGCAGAATTTTGTGACACTTAAAATGATTGAAGTAATGTGCAGATCTACTTATGATAATTTGAAAAATTGTAGATCCTGGAAGGTAGGTCATGAATTACTATGATCAAATTTAAAGTTAAAGTCTAGCTCCTGCCAACAACCTGGCTTAAATGTCAGTTAACTAATACACAAATTGCCTTATGATAATTATATTTGTTATTCTTAAAAACAATTGCCCAGTACTCAACACTTTTGCCCCCTCCCCCCCCATTTGTAAGTTGGTACTTGTTTTTCCTTAAAGAAGTCTATTAGGCTAAGATAAGTTTTGAACAGTAATAAAATTTAAAGCAGCATTAACAATAACAAAAGTGCAGGTGAGATAAAAAGAATAAAAGAGGGAAGGAATGGGAAAAGAGGATCAGTAAGAGGTAATGGAGAGAAAAAGAAGATATTAAGCAAGAGCAAGAAAGGAAGAAAAGGGAAGATATGAGGGGGAAAGGGAAGAAAGAAAGGAAAAGTTATAATACATTCAGAAACTTTCTCAAACATCAATTGATTAATTAGTTAATTATACATTTTATTTATTTATTTGTTGATGAATTTGCTGTCTAAAATTCATTAACAGTAAAAACATTGTGTTTGTTTTGAGACAGATATATGTTTATACATATACATGTATGTGCATAGGTAAATTTATATATATGTATGTGTGTGTTGTATAATTGTTTCAGTCAGGTCTGACTCTGTTACACCATTAGAGAATTTCTTATCAAAGATGCTAGAGTAGTTTGCCATTTCCTTCTCCAGCTCAGTAACAGATGAGGGAAGTTAGGCAAAGCTAAATAATTTGCTCAATCACAAAGCTAGTCAGTTTCTGACACTGGATTTTAACTCAGGTGTTTCTGCTTCTAGGGCAAACATTCTGTTTACTGTTGGCATCTTGTTGTCATCTATGTATCATCTCTCTCTCTCTCTCTCTCTCTCTCTCTCTCTCTCTCTCTTTCTCTATCTATCTATTTTTCTGTTTTTCTAACTAGCTAGTTGTATAGGTCTCAGTTTGAAGAGAATAAGATTGAATATTAATTTATTTTACTATATATATGCATATATATGTATACACACATAACATCTGTATATATAGGTATATATATTTGTCTGGCATATATATATGTATATATGCACACACATACAGACATATACACACATATATCTATGTAATTTGTTTTTTCAATGTACTACTGTTTCCTTCAAATTTTGCCTTCAGAGGGGTAAGTATGATGCTTGGAAAGGAATGGAGTGGCATGTATCATGGTCCCTAGTAATTAGCTTATAATTAATCTAATAATTGAAAGAAATGAAATGATTTTTTAGGGTGAAGGGTCATTTTTTCCTTGTATTTATGTTTCCCATCACATCTAGCACAATGTGCATCACATAACAGAGAGCTTTTTTGTCTCATTAACTAAATTAGTTAATGTTAATGTTATTGAGTTAATGGGACAAAATATTTCACTTCCTTTTCACATACAAATTTTGCCTACTAAGAAATTAAAAAAAAAAACTTATATCATTAATTTCTTAGGAAGAAAGGATAATCATATATAAACCTAAGAAATACACTTTGTATTATATTATCTAATAATTCCATAAGATTGTGATTTTTATAGTCATTAAAGTCCAGTAAAAATCTTAAGTTAATTAGACAAAATTTTATTGTGACTTCAAAGGGAATTAAAGGTTATTGTAATTACTGACTTTCAGGTTAACAAATCAGTTTCTTTTTCCAGAAAGTTAAAATGTTGAGAAAAGTCTTAGAAAGCATATTCAGTGTAATGAATTGAATTATTAATGAAAAATGTTTTCTATAATTGGTTTCTTATTATTAAATTCTAATGATTTAGATCATTAATAAATAATTACATAAACAAGTAACGAAAGGGAAGAGTAAATGTCTATCAAAATAGCCAAAATTCATTGTAAATTCTCATCACTACAGAAAAATTTATAGAATGATTTTACTTACATTGCCCTGCTTACTATATCCCTGATTTATTTCTTGCACAGATTACAGCTCTCTTTAGCCTCTCAAAATAAAATTTCCAGGGAAAGATTTTTCAGATACTTCTCCAGTCAGGATTTTTCTGTATCTCTATCATTCCTCATTCCAATTTTTACAGGTATAGACAAATGATATTTTTGATAACTATATATACTTGATCAAAATGATTCTAATATTTGATTTAATTATGCTGGTACTTTAAATCACATTGACTCAATTCTTTATAGAATGTATGAGTAATGAAATTTGTAAATAATGAAATAATACTGGTTAAAAAGGACTCATTCCAGTGGAGTACGGGATTGAAAATTGATTACACTTCCACTCTTTTAAGGGTATATAGAAAAAAGTAGGAAAGGGAAAAGTTGGAGAAGAGGTAAAGGATAGTGAGAAAAAGAAGAGAAGGAGGAAGAGAAGAAGAAGACAAAGAGAGAGAAAGAGGAAAAGGAGAAAGAAGAGAAGAAAGTTAAGGAAGGAAGTTGAGAATAATTATTATAATGATTTCTCTTGAGATCATTTCTAACTCAACACTATCAAAAAGTTGATAATTAGATAACAGTGATAATCATCGCATGTGATTTTTTAAAGAGCATTTGGGGATTTAAAGTATCTTTATAATCATCTTGTGAAGTAGGAGTTATAAGTAGTTCTCCATTCTATAGTAGTGGATACAGAATTTAAAAGTATTTATCATTTTTCTTTAGTTGCAAACCTAGTCAGAATGAAAGTAAGAAGTAGTTTTTGCTAGTCAGTTGTTTTAATCACATCTAACTGTTTATAACCCCATTTAGGGTTTTCTTGGCAAATATACTAGAATGGCTTTCCATTTCTTTCTCAAGCTCATTTTACAGACTACAAAATTAAGACATATAGTGTTAAATGATTTAACACAACTAAGTAAACTATTTCTTTAGTCATTCTCCTAAATTAAAATCTGACTTCAGGTACTTAGTTGTTTTCTATCTGGTGTTCAATTAAGAGTTCCACTTCTTCTCTGGACATAAATTTATTCCATCTCCAAAGATCTGAGAGGTAAACTATCCTATGTTCCTCTAATTTGCTTATAATATCACTCTTTAAATCTAAATCATGAACCCATTTAGATCTTATCTTGGTATGTGGTGTTAGGTGTGGGTCAAGCCCTAGTTTCTTCCTCACTAGTTTCCAATGTTCCCAGCAGTTTTTGATGAATAGCGAATATTTATCCCAAAAGCTGGGGTCTTTGGGTTTATCAAACACTAAATTGCTATAGTTATTGCCTAGTTTGTCCTGATATCCTATCCTATGCCACTGATCGACTACTCTATTTCTTACCAAGTGGTTTTGATGACTGCTGCTTTATAATATAGTTTTAGATCTGGTACAGCAAGGCCACCTTCATCAGTCTTTTTTTTTTTTCCCATTAATTCCCTTGAAATTCTTGACCTTTTGTTCTTGCAAATGAACTTTGCTACTATTTTTTCTGGATCTGTAAAATAATTTCTTGGGAGTTTGATTGGTATGTCACTAAATAAGTAAATTAATTTTGGTAGTATTGTCATTTTTATTATATTTGCTTGGCCTACCCATGAGCACTTGATGCTTTTCCAATTGACTAGGTCTGACTTTATTTGTGTGGTGTTTTGTAGTTTCTTTTGTATAGTTCCTGACTTTTCCTTGGCAGATAGATTCCCAAATGTTTTATACTATCATGTGTTATTTGGAATGGAGTTTCTTTTTGTATCTCTTGCTGTTGAACTTTGTTGGTAATATATAAAAATGCTGCTGATTTATGTGGATTTATTTTGTATCCTGGAACTTTGCTAAAGTTGTGAATTGTTTCTAGTAGTTTTTTACTTGAGTCTCTAGGGTTTTCTAAGTACACCATCATGTCATCTGCAAAAGAGTGATAATTTGCCCAATCCCGATTGAAACAGACCTGCTCTGAAGCTCTTCAAAGGTACTTTCTGCAAGGAATGTTTTGTAATCCAAATATTTGTGTTAAAAATCAGTTCAGAGGCTTAATCTTCTGTTGATTTGAGAGAAGGTCAGAGGAGGACTTATCTTCACTCCGCCATCTTGGCTCCATCCAATTATCCTTCTCTTTCTACTATTAGGAGACACCTTTTTTTTTTTTTTTCCCAGTTAAGGCCCAGCAAATAAGTTGTGTTATGAGTTTGATATAACTATAATCATTTGTACTTATTCTCTGTCTAAATAAGCCCTGCCACAGCAAAATCCTAGAATTTCTTCACTCTAGACCCAGATAATCCCTGAGCTTAACAAGCACCTGCAAGACTCAAATTCTTGTCATAAAATCTTACCGTGAGTCAAATTTATCACATGGTTGCTCTTACCATTATTATCAGGACTACAGTTTACCACATAACCAATGGTAAATATGTTGAGATTTGCTCAAATGAATACCCTATTTCCTGGGTATTAGAGGAAGTCCTGGAATATGTGTGAATTACAATAAAAATTAAGATAAAGAAACCCTTTTTTTTTTTTTTGATTTGTTTTTTGTTTACCACTTTTAGCTCTTTGGTTTTATTTCACTTTCATTTCATTTTTCAGAGTTGTATGTGGTTGTGTTAACCTCTTTGAACTCTTTGTTATACTTTTCAAAGGTAACAGCAGTTGCATAACCTCTGTAACCACTTGGTCATTTGTTTTCAGAGTTGATGCTCCTAAGCGCCACATCTTGATATTATTAGGAAAAGGACATCCAGGAGCTTTGAGCTACCATGATTATTTTCTAAAATTAAACCCACTTTCTCTTGGACTCTGTAAATCTGTAAGTTTTGGTGTGAGGGTGTGTTACTAACTTTAGGACAGATATTTTATATCAAATACTGTTTCTATGCCACCTCAGTAAAATAACTTTCTAAAAGTTTATTAAATTTGAATCACCTAATCAACTGATAATCATGGGGATAAACACATTAATACAATAAAACATTGCATGAACACACGCATACACAAACACACACACACACACACACACACACATGCATACACCCACAGTCCTCAACTCTTTTGCATTACCTCTAGATTATGGAGGGAGAATCATAATATCCAAGCTTCAGTGACTAAACCTGCCAGGAGAAACAGGAGTTTGAGGAATAAATTCAGAACATGTACAAAGTTTCCTCTCCCCTTTTTAAAAAATAAATTATGATTACGAGGAATAGAGAGATTAGATGGCTTATTCCTGGCCACATAAACATGTAATAAATTTCAGAACCTTAAACTAAATCCCTTCTGAATCTACATTCATTTTTTTCCTAGTGAATCACTCTATTTCTCAGTAACTATTTAGGAATTATTTTAGTTTCTATCTGATTAATTATAAAATGGTGCCTGCAGAGTAATCCTACATTCACACTGAAAGAGCACTGTATATTTGCAAAGACAGGGGAATTTCTTATTCAAAGCCCAAGGGATATCAAATAAAATAAATTCAAATGTCTGTACCCAAAAGTCAAATAGCTATGGCTCAACATAATGAGATTCCCATAAGTTGAATATATAACAACTTGTCAGTATTTGATATAATTTTGACAAATGAACTTTATTTTTTGTGGTAGCTGTTAGACATGCTGAATCCCTGGAATATTAGAAGAATCTGCAGAAAAAATTCTAATGACCCTGCCTATCACAATGCAATAAAAGAACCCAATTCTTTATAGAAACTTTTAAAATAATTTAAAAGAAATTTCATAATGAAAAAGTATTAAACTAAGTTCTTTTCATGTATATTAAAATTCTTAATAATTAACCACTATTACCTCCTGTAAGTGCTAATTCCAATGATGCTCAATTCCTCATGTTAAAACATGATTTTCTTAATAATAGCACATGCATATTTTATAGTTATTGAATTTTATAGTTATTGAAACACATTTTCAAAAAATCATTTTCATTCTGCTTAAGGCAATTCATTTTTCTAACCATAGGCACAATCTGATACTTCATAATCTGTGCATATATAAATATGACCCTTTTACCTCAAAAATATGAATTAAAATGCTTCTTATGACTTTATTATGTCTGTCATGTTACTGATATATCTTTTATAGTTAGTCTATTGGAATTTAAAGAAAAAAGTACTTTCATATAAAAATCAGGCAGATCTGGGTTCATATTCTCTATCTGATACATACTGTCTGTATGACAACACCAGCTAACCTTTAATGACCTAACTCCAGTACTCACATTATAAATTCAAGGGCAAGTACTTATCTTTTTTAAAAGAAAATTTCCCAGAAAGTTTGCTATGTCAATAAAAATCATAGATCCAGTTATTAAAGCAAATTATAAGAAATTATAACTAATAGAATAGATGCATAAGAGCTTATAGCCTCTTGACTGTTTCCAAAGACAGTTTGCGTATGAAAAGTAGTATGTTACTATGAAATGAATAATAGCTTTTGAGCAAGAGGAATCTAATTATAAATCCCCCTCTGTGTCATTTTGTGCGATTTGTTTTAACACTCTTCATTTTTCCTTCTCTAAGCAAAGAAGGTTAGACTAGTTGAACTTAAATATCTGTTCTGAAACTAAATGTATAATGCCAGTATTCTGTGGTACAGAAGAATGATCTCTCAGTAGAAACTAGCAATGTGACAAGGAAAACAAAAATGTGGACAGCTCAAATGATGTGCACATCCCTAAAAATATTAATATAACCAATTCCTTGGCTTATTCTATTGAAGATTTATATAAGAAATAAAAAGTGATAAATAAGCTGTTTATAGTGGGAATATCCACATAACCTTCATGAAATTAAGAATCTGCTTACGTAAAAATTGTTAAGTGACAAAATAAAGAGAATGAGCGATATGAAGTCAGGAAAGCCTAAATTCAAATCCTTCCCCAGACTTGGCTATATAATCCTGTACAAGTCACGTACTGCTTCTCAGCCTCAGTTTTCATATCTGTAAAAAGGATAACAATAATACCTTTTTCTTAGAATTTTGATGTTGACCAAATGAAATTTGCAAAATACCTTGAATATTTTAACATGCAATGTTATTTAACAACAATGACAATATTAATAAAAATAATGGTAATAATTGTGTTGATGATGATAATGATAACAATGATGATGGTAAGAAAAAATGATTTGAGCAATTCATGTCAGTTACAGCAGTTGGAAGTATAGTATCACTCCAGGAGGATATTAACCCAGAAATAAAGAGGAAAAAAAAACCAAAATGTCATTAAAGAAATCTTCTTGAGAATTCCATAAGTTATCATATTTTCTTTTTTCTCCTTTCTTTTATGGTTGTCTTTTCTCTTATACCCTCACACATCCTCTTTCTCTGATTATACCCCACACAAAAGGATACCTCCTTTCTGCTTGAGTATGTGAAGAGAATAAGGTTTTTCTAATATATGTGTTTTAAGCCATATTTATATGTTCAGTTGTTTCTGCTTTAGACTGCAAGCACAGTGATTGTTAATCTCAATCCTTTTGCAACCTTCAGTGCTAACAGATTCTCCTTTGGGAAAGGGAGAACTTGGCTGTAGTTAACCTACATCTTCTTTCAACCTTACCATCCACTTCTAAGCAGATAAAAAGTTTCTTCATAGATTGTTTATGCAAAAACTTTACTCACCCAAAATCTCTAGAATAATCCCTTTTCAAAACTAGATGAACAACTTTTAAGTGATTCCTAAAGTGTAATCAAGTTTCTCACTGTATTTTCTTCCTGAGCAATCTCACTTCCACTTTCAAAACTTTTCTCATTAGTCTTAAGGCAGTTACTAATTGATTATTTTAACCTCATTATGATAGAAAAGGTTTACTTGCATGGATATAAACCATTTTGAAATGAAATTCTGAAAATGAGGAGTAAAAGAAGAAATGGGATTGTCAGGGGACAAAAAGGATATGAACAATTACAACTGAATTATGAAATTAAAGATTGTCAGGGACTTGAATGATTCATATCACTCTTGCATTTAAGCAATTTTCTTTTTAAAACATTCAGTATGATGGATGTCAAAATCATAACAAAAATGAAAATTTAAATTAAAAATATAATAAATTCCATATAATAAAATGTATGAAATAGAAAAAAAAGAATAAATAATGTTCTGTATGACAAATTGAATAAAAAAAATAGTCTCCTACATCTTATTTGTCTTTTTTCACTGGAAATATTTATATACATAATATTGAAAAGAGAAAAGAAAGCAAAAAGCAGCATTAGAAAGGCTAATTCCAAAAATTGTTCACAATTATAGTGTATTGGTATATGAAATAAATGATTATCATTTTGTATAGCTTTTGATCCAGTTTTAATCCCCTAAGAAATAAAATATGAAAAGATGTTTCTCTGACTTTTCTATGGAATTTTCCCAAAATTTGAAACAGTAGAGCACAGTCCAAGAGTAAAAATTAATCACATCACAACTGAGTCAAGTAATTAAAGGATCACATGTCAAGGCTCAAGGTAGTTACCACAAAAGGAGTCAGAAAAGAAGACTCAAAACTATTAGCTTCCAGAATGACTAAACAATGAAGCAGATAAAGCAAATACCAAAATTGAGCAAATCAAGTCTGATAATTGATATGAAATAGTTCTTTAAGAAAACTTATGAATTGGTATTTTGTCATTTGAACTTATGCTGGATTAATAATGAAAAAAAAGAGTCTAGATAACATCATTCAGAAAATTATATGGGGAAATTGTACTGATGTTCTACAAGCAGAGGGCAAAATAGTCATTGAAAGAATTCATTGATTCTCTCCTGAAAGAAACCCCAAAATGAAAAAAAAAAGGAATATTGTAGCTAAGATTGAGAATTATCATATCAAGGAGAAAATATTGCAAGCAACCAGAAAGAAACAATTCAAATACTAAGCAGGCACAATCAGGATTACCTAGGATATAGCAGCCTCCAGTTTAAAGGATCAAAGGGTCTATATTATGCCAGAGGGCAAAGGACCTTGGATTGCAGCCAAGAATCAATTATCCAACAAAACTTTAAGAAAAAGATAGACATTCAATGAAAAATGTGAATTTTTTATTATAGCTTTTTATTTTCAAAATATATACATAGATAATTTTCAGCATTTACCCCCTAAAAACCTTATGTTCTAATTTTTTCCCTCCCTTCATCCTCCTCCCCCAGTTGGCAAGTGATTCAATATATGTCAAACATGTGCAATTCCTCTATACATATTTCCCCTTTTTCCCCTTGTGAATGTAATTTTTGCATTAAAGATTGTTATTTTGAAAACATATGCATAGATAATTTTTCAAAATTTACCCTTGAGTAGCCTTGTGTTCCAAACTTATCCCTCCTCCCTCCAACCCCTTCTTAAAATATATCTTCAATTCAATGTATGTAAACATATTTATATAATTATCTTGCTGCACAAGAAAAATCATATCAGAAAGGAAAGAAAATGAATAAGAAAACAAAATGTAAGTGAACAACAACAAAGAGAGTTAGAATGTTATGTTATGATCCTCACTCAGTTCCCACAGTCCTCTTTGTGGGAATAGGTGGCTCTCTTCATCACAAGATCGTTGAAACTGGCCTCAATCATCTCATTTTTGGAAAGTCACCTCCATTAGAATTGATTGTTCTATAATACTGTTGTTGCCATGTATAATGATCTCCTGGTTTTGCTCATTTGACTTACCATCAGTTCATGTAAGTCTCTCCAGGACTCTCTAAAATAATCCTGCTTATCCTTTCTTATAGAACAATAATATTCTATATTATATAACTTATTCAGCCATTATCCATCTGATAGGCATCCAATCAGTTTCCAGTTTCTTGGCACTATGAAAAGGGCTGCCATAAACATTTTTGCACATGTGGATCTGTTTACCTCCTTTAAGCTCTCTTTGGGACATAGACCCAGTGGAAAAACTGCTGGATCAAAGTGCAGTTTGATAATATTTTGAGCATAGTTCCAAATTGCTCTTCAGAATGGCTGGATCCATTCACAATTCTACCAACAATATACGTGTCCCAGTTTTCCCTCATCCCCTCCAACAGTCCTCATTATCTTTTCCTGTCATCTTAGTCAATCTAATAGGTGGTAGTAGTATCTTAGAGTTGTCTTATTTTGCATTTCTTTGATCAATAGTGATTTAGAGCATCTTTTCATATGAGTAGAAATGGTCTTAATTTCTTCATCTGAAAATTATCTGCTCAAATTGTTTGACCATTTATCATTTGGGGAATAATTTGCATTCTTATAACTTTGAGTCAATTCTCTATATATTTTAGAAATTAGGCCTTTATCATTGAGCATTATCTTTCAGAAAAGAAGATAGACATTCAATGATAAAGGTGAATTTCATTTATTTCTGAAGAAAAGACCATAGCTGAACAGAAAATTTGATCTTCAAATACAGAACTGAAGAGAAAGATAAAAAGGTGAAAAGGAAAGAAAAAAATAACTTTCTTTTAAAAGTTAAAAAGTTTGCATCTCTATATGAGAAGATAAAAACTTCAGAAACCTTGAGAACTGTATCTCTCATAAATCTATTTGGAGGTTTAGGTATAGTTTGAATTTTATTGTGATGATATGGAAAAGAAACTAGAGGTATAAAGGGATTGTACTGGAAGAAAATAAAAGTAGAGTTAAAGGGGGGTAAAATACATCACATGAAGTGGCAAAGTAGACCTATTAAAAAGAGAAAAAGAAGGGAGAGGAATGAGCATTGTATAAACTTTACTCTCATTGAATTTAGCTCAAAGAGTGAATATCAGACATATTTAAATTTAGAAAATACTTAATTTCATTCTATAGGCAAATAGGAAAAGAAAAGCAAAAGAAAAGGAGAGGTTAAAAGAAGGGAGAACAAAGAAGAAGGGGAAAAGGATAAAAAAATGGGAGAGGCTCTAAAAGGGAAGGCTGTTTGAGAGAGGTGGTGGTCAGAAGGAAAACAGTAGGAAGGAGGAAAAGATGGAAAGGAAAGAAAAAATTATAACTTGGGGAAAATAAAGTTGTAGGAAACACACAACTAGTCATTTTAACTGTGACTGTAAATGGGATGAATTCTACCATAAAATGGAAGCTATAGCAGACTGGATTAATGCCAGAATCCTGAAATATGTTCTTTACAAGAAACACATTTAAAATAGAGGGATACATACAGAGTAAAAGTGAAAGGCTGGAGCAGAACCTCCTTTGCTTCAACTGAAGTTTGAAAAAACAAAAAGCAGGAGAAGCAATCCTAATCTTAGATTGAGTAAAAGCAAAAATACATCTAATTAAGAGAGATAAGGAAGAAAACTATATTTTCCTAAAGGATACCATAGATAATGAAGTAATATCAATACTAAACATGTATGCGATGAGTGGCATGACATCCAAATTCCCAGAAGAGAAGTTGAGATCTGCAAGAAAAAAAAAAAAAGCAAAATTATACTGGTGGGGATCTCAAATTTGATCTCTAAAAACTAGACAAATCAAACCACAAAATAAATTAAAAAGAAGTTAAGTAGGTAGATAAAATTTTAGAAAAGTTAGATATGATAGATCTTTGGAGAAAATTGAATGGAGACAGAAAGGAATATATGTTTTTTCTTGTAAGTACATGGAACATACATTTTTTTAAATAAAGAAAACACTAAAATGGACAAATCTTTAATAAATTTGATAATCTAAGTGAAATGAATGCTTACAAAAATATAGATTGCTCAGATTAACAGAAGAGAAAATAAATTACTAAAATAATCTTATTTTAGAAAAAGAAATTGAACAAGCTATTAATCAATTCCCTAAGAAAAAATCCCCAAAGCCAGTTGGGTATACATGAGATTTCTATCAAATAGTTAAACAAAACTGATTCCAAAATTATGAAAAGTATTTGGAAAAATAGGGGGAGAAGAAATCTTACCAAATTCTTTTTTATGACACAGACTTGGTGCTGATACCTAAAATGGGAAGGTCAAATCAGAGAAAGAATATTATAGACCAATTTTACTAATGAATATTGACACAAAAGTATTTCATAAAATATTATCCAAAAGATTATAGCAAGTCATCACCAGGAAAATATACCATTAACAAGAAGAATTTAGACCAGGAATGGAAGGCTGGTTCAATATTAAGAAAATTATTGGCATAACTGACTTTAATAATAACCTTAGTAACAAAAATCATATAGTTTTATCAATAGATGTAGAAAATGCATTTGGTAAAGTCAAACTCATTCCTATTAAAAACACTAGAGAATATAGGAATAAGTTGTATTTATTTCTATAACGAGTAGTATCTATTTAAAATCATCAACAAGCATCAAATGTAATGGGAATAAACCAGAACCATTTCCAATAAGATCAAGCTTGCTCACTATCACCATTAGTGTTCCATACTATGGTAGAAATATTAGCATTAGCAAAAAAAAGAAGGAAGAGAAATTAATGAATTAGACTAAATAATGAGGAAGCCAAATTATCACTCTTTGCAGATGATAAGATGCTACACTCAGAGATTCCTAGAGAATCAACTTAAAATCTACTAGAAACAACGACTTTAGAAAAATTTCCAGAGTCAATATAAATCAACATAAATCATCACCATTTTTTTGATGATGCCAACAAAGTGAAGTAGCAATGGATACAAAGAGAAATTCAATGTAAAATAAGTGTAGTTAATACAAAATATTTGGGAGTTTTCCAACTAAGGCAAAGTCAGGAATTATATAAACACAATTATAAAACACTCTCCATACAAATAAATTGAGATCTAATCAATTGGAAAAATATAAAATGCTCATGAGTTGGCCCAAGATAATATAATAAAGATGCAACACAACCTAAATTAATATTTTTATTCAATGCCATACAAATCAAGCTTTTTAAAAATTATTTTACATAGCCAGAAAAAAAATAAAGTTTATTTGAAAAAAAGGTAAAAAATTTCAAAAGAATTAATGAAAAAATTCAAATGAATGTTTCCTATCTATATCAGACCTAAAACTATATTGACAAAGATTTCTGGGAAAATTTCAAATTAATATTGCAGAAACTAGGCATTTATCCACATCAAATACCCTATACCAAGTTATTCAAATGAGTTCTGGATTTAGACATAAAGAGTGATACTTTAAAGAAATTTAAAAAAATAAAAGATTGTCTGACTATGATCTGTGGAGAAGGGAAAAAAATGTAGCCAAAGAAGAACTGGGATGCATTAAAGAATGCAAGATGGATAATTTTGATTATATTAAATTAAAACTTTTGTACAAACAAAACCACTGCAGACAAAATTAGAAAGGTCGCAATAAACTTGGAAAAACTTACATTCAAGGGTTCTGATAAAGGCCTCACTTCTAAAATATATAGAGAATTAGTTCAAATTTATAAGAATTCAAGTCATTCTCCAATTGATAAGTGGTCAAATTATAAGAGACAATTTTAAATGAAGAAATTAAACTCATTTCTAGTCATATGAAAAATGACATAAATCACTATAGATCAGAGAAATGCAAATTAAGACAACTGTGTGGTACCATTACACACTTCTCAGATTGGCTAATATGACGGAAAATATAATGATGCATGTTGTAGATGTGGGAAAAACTGGGGCACTAATACATTGTTGGTGGAGTTGTGAACTGATCCAATCAATATGGAACTATGCCCAAAGGGCTATCAAACTGATCACCTTTGTTCCAACAGTGTTTCTACAGGGCCTATATCCCAAAGAGATCATAAAAATGAAAATGGACCCACATATGCAAATATGTTTGCAGCAGCCCTTTTTGTATTGTTAAGGAACTGAAAACTAAGCAGATGCCCAATTGGAGAATGGCTGAATAAGTTATGGTATATAAAATTTATGGAGCATTATTTTTCTATAAGAAAAGCTCAACAGGTTGATTTCAGAGAGGTGTGGAGAGATTTACATGAACTGATTCTAAGTGAAGTGATCAGCACCAGGAGAACATTGTACATGATAACAGCAAGATTATATGATGATCAAGTCTGATGGATGTGGCTGTTTTCAATAATGAGATAATTGAGGCTGGTTCCAATAGTCTTGTGATGAAGAGATCTAACTGCACCCAGAGAGAGGACTGTGGGGACAAAGTGTGGATCACAACATAATATTTTCAGTTTTTTCTTGTTGTTTGCTTGCATTTTTTTTATCTGATTGCACATATATAATATATATTGGATTACTTGCTGCCTAAGGGAGAGATTGGGAGGAAGGGGGGGTAATACAATATGGATTTTAAAAATTATCTATGCATATATTTTGAAAATAAATAAGCTTTAATTTTTATTTATTTTATTTTATTTTTTCTTTTGTATAAATGTTTATACATTTACCTTGCTGCACAAAAATAATCAGATCTAGAAAGAAAAAAAGAAACCTGAGAAGGTAAACAAAATGCAAGCAAACATCAACAGAAAGCATGAAAATGCTATATTGTGTTCCACACTCAGTTCCCACTGGCCTCTCTGAGTGTATATGGCTTTCTTCATCACTGAACAACTGGAACTGATTTGAATCATCTCATTGTTGAAGAGAGCCATGCCCATCAGAATTGATCATCTTATTGTCTTGTAATTGCCGTGTATAATGATCTCCTGGTTCTGTTGATTTTGCTCAGCATCAATTCATGCAAGACTCCCCAGACCTCTCTGAATTATCCTGTTGGTCATTTCTTACAGAACAATAATATTCCATGACTTCATATACCATAATTTATTCAGCTATTCTCCAATTAATGGGCAACCATTTAGTTTCCAATTTCTAGCCACTACAAAAAGGGATGTCACAAACATTTTTGCACATGTGGGTCTCTTTCCCTCCTTTAAGATCTCATTGGGATATAAGTCCAATAGAAACACTGATGGGTCAAAAGGTATGCATAGTTTGATAACTTTTAAAGTATAGTTCCAAATTGCTCTCTAGAATGTTTGGATCTGTTCACAGTTTCAGCAACAATTTATCAGTGTCCCAATTTTCCCACATCCTCTCCAACATTCCTCATTGTCTTTTCCTCTCATGTTATGACATCAATCTGACAGGTGTGTAGTGGTATCTCAAAGATGTCTTAATTTGCCTTTCTCTGATCAATAGTGATTTGGAGCACCTTTTCATATGACTAGAAATACTTTAAGTTTCTTCATCTGAAAATTGTTTGTATCCTTTGACCATTTTTCAATTGGAAAAGGGCTTGAATTATTATAAATTTGAGTCAATTCTCTATATATTTTAG
This sequence comes from Myrmecobius fasciatus, assembly GCA_023553655.1. NCBI lineage: Eukaryota > Metazoa > Chordata > Mammalia > Dasyuromorphia > Myrmecobiidae > Myrmecobius > Myrmecobius fasciatus. The sequence goes on along the minus strand of JAJPUD010007815.1, from coordinate 78,631 downwards.
AATTGAGGCCTTTATCAGAAACTTTGAATGTAAATGTGTTTTCCCAGTTTATTGCTTCCCTTCTAATACTGTCTGTATTAGTTTTGTTTGTACAAAATCTTTTTAACTTAACATTATCAAAATTATCTATTTTGTGATCAATAATGATCTCTAGTTCTTCTTTGGTCACAAATTCCTTCCTCCTCCACAGATCTGAGAGTAAACTATCTTATGTTATTTTAATCTGTTTATAATATCATTGTTTTTTTTTTCCCTGAGGAAATTGGGGTTAAGTGACTTGCCCAGGGTCACACAGCTAGGGAATGTTAAGTGTTTGAGACCAGATTTGAACTCAGGTCCTCCTGACTTCAAGGCTGGTGCTCTATTCACTACGCCACCTAGCTGCCCCCTATAATATTGTTCTTTATGTCTAGATCATGAACCCATTTCGACCTTATCATGGTATATAGTGTTACGTGTGAATCAGTGCCTAGTTTCTGCCATACTAGTTTCCAATTTTTCCAGAAATTTTTGTCAAATAGTGAGTTCTTATCCCAAAAGCGGGGGTCTTTGGGTTTGTCATACACTGGATTACTATAGCCATTGACTATTTTGTCCAGTGAACTTAACCTATTTCACTGATCCACTACTCTATTTCTTAGCCAATACCAATTTTTTTTTAATGACTGCTTCTTTATAATATAGTTTTAGATTTGGTATAGCTAGGCCATCTTCATTTATTTTTTTTAAATAAAAAAGCTTTAATAAATGTATACGTATATGTATGTATATATATGTATATATAAAATTTCACTTTTTTAAAGGAGAGTTGAGCAACTGGAAAAAGAAAAAGAATAGCTAACTGAAAAAAAAATTCCTGAAAAATTTTAATAAGTTCATGTAAATATCTCTAGGCCTATCTGAAATCATCTTGCTGAACATTTCTTATAGAAAAATAATATTTCATAACATTCATACACTTTATCTTATTCAGCCATTCTCCAACTGACGGAAATACACTCAATTTTTAGTTTCTTGCTACTATAAAAAGGGCTACTACAAACAATTTTGCACATATGGGTCCCTTTCCCTCCTTTATGATCCCTTTGGGATACAAGCCCAGTAGAAAAACTGCTGGATAAAATGGGAGAGACAGTTTAATTCCCCTTTGGGTATTGTTCCAAAATGCTCTACAGAATGGTTGAATCAATTTACAATTCCAACAACAACAATGTATCAGTGTGCCAGTTTTCCCATATCCCCTTCAAAATTCATCATTATCTTTTCCTGCCATGTTAGCCAAATTGAGTGGTGTATAGTGGTAATGCAGAGTTGTCTTAATTTGCATTTCTCTGGTCAATAATGATTTAGAGTACCCTTTCATATGAGTAGAATTTTTTAAGTGGAAACTAAAAACTGTCAATGGGTCCCCTGTACTTTTTTTGCAAAGTATTTGGGATAAAGTGATTTGCTCAAGGTTTTACATCTAGTGGTTGTCAATATCTGAAGTTAGATTTAAACTCAGGTCCTCCTAAATCCAGGGCTGCTGTTATATCTATTGGGCCAACTTGCTATCTCTCTAATGCTATTCTTAAAAAAAAAAAACTTTACATTTTTAAATATTCATCTTCACTAACTCATCTTCACTTTCCTGTCTACATCTACTGATAGAATTACCATTATTCTAATCAATCATTCTCTGAACTTTAGTCTTCTTTCAAATTATTTTGGCCCCAGCATCATATTAAATCAGTTGTCAAAATCTGTTAAATTTACAATACAGTATGTCTTACTTTTGCCTGCTTTTCTCTAATATTAGCACAGTTGTCCAGTGCTGGCCTTTGTCAACTCAATCTTTTAGGTTCTACTTTCAAGGAAAACTACAGACTGACAAAGAGACCCCTGAACTTTTCTGAGTTGACTTATTTTCCAGAAAAACTTACACTTGAGCATGAGTAAAGCCATGAATGTATCAAAGATGAATCCCTTCATCCCTCAGATTACATAATTTGCTGTTTGCTTCCAAATTAGATTCCCTGACACTTAAAAATGAATTCCGTAAGCCTTACCTTAGTGCCCAGGACTTAATAAGTAATTCACATAGCTAAATTTTGAATATAGGCTTTAGAATTTTGTTCGTTTTTTCCTCTATATGCTTTTGTGATCAAATAAACATTTGTAGACTAAATGCTTTGCTGATATTTATGAGCATGTAGAGCTTTGAAATTTTAGCCTTCATAGCTAGCAGATATTCAAATGGTCATCAATTGTTTAATCATATATTGCATATTGTGCTACATAGTCATCTTTTGCTGTAGTATTTATACCCTTCAGAAACCCTGAAACAGATTTTGCTCTTCATTCCCCTTTGTCACTACTGAGCTAGGTTGTCCATATTTCATTCTGTTAATCTCTCATTTTAAGTCAATCTTTACAGCCCTTAATCTATCTTGTTACTTTCCTTTCAGTTTCCTTGAATTTGTCAATGTCCTTATGACAGTAAGGTATCTCAAAGTGAAAATAGTATTATAGGAATGGTCTTATCAGGATTTGTTTGTTTATGGTTTATTTTTCAGCTGTCACTGAAATACAATAGAAGTCTAATATAATTGTATAATGGATAACTTCAGTGTATGAATGGTCTTTGATAAAGGGAGAGAACAGATTCCAATCATACCTACAACAACAATAGTATAATGAGAACTTTTTTAAAGACCATATATGTCACGGTCCTTACCTTGAAAACATACACCAGCTTTCAATGAATTAGGAAATTTATTGTTTTTGTTTTTATTTTAATTGTGATTTTCTTGGGGTTTCTTGTAAGGTTTTTTATGTTTTTTTGAAACAAATTAGTTTTGATAGTTTCAATATCTTCAAGAAGGCCTATGAGAACTTTTAAAATATAAAACACATTACTTAACTTTATCTCTTCTGAATATGTTTACCACCTTGACAAATGGAGTTTTTGGTTCTACTTGAACTTTGTGATTACTAAAAGTTTTCTCTGAACCATTAATTGAATTGTCACCCTTCTATTAAGAGCCTATATGTTTGACAAAGGTAAGAACATGCTCAACCTGAATTTTAATCCAAGTATTCATATAACAAAAAGTTCTCTACAGTTAACCTTTGGAAATGGCAAGAAAAAATATTCAAATATGAATTTTCTCCTACTATTTCAAATGAAAAGGCATGTCTTAGAGCAGACAATTCTTGAAAGTAAGACACTTGTGATATTTCAAAATAGTAATTCTTCTGTGCTTTCTTTTGAAAATATTGTTAACTTTCAATTAAATGCTCCTTCTGTATTTTAGTAGCATACCACTCTTGGTAAACAGTTATCTACAGATAACTTAAGCACATTTTTGTCATAATAAACCCATTAAAAACAAATAAAATTACCTTTTCTGTCTGCAAACATCTCAACATCACTCCATTAACATGAAGTTGGCCACAGGTATATAACAATGTGCCCCCTGTTTGCTATCTCTTCCTTTTAGAAATTCAACATTGTAAAGGAATGCCCATTATTTTTAATTTTTTTTCTTATAACATTCTAATAAATGGTGATGTGAAACTGATAAGAATAAGTACAAAAATATTTAAATACATATTTAATAAGATTAAGTATATGTATAATTTTTATTTTATCAACATTTTATCATTTTTAAAAAATTAACTTTAAAATGTTACAGATGCAATAACTTTTCCAAAAACTACAGGGTAGAGCATCTTCTCATAATATATACACTCTTAATTTTTATCAATTTTGATGTAAAGTAATTTTGTTGCATTTTGGAACATAAAATTTTATATATTGAATTAGGATTTAAATTATTAATTTCCAAATTCTTAAATTCCAAATGATATCTTCCCACCAAAAAATTATTTTTTGTGTTTGTTAAAAGTTAACATTCAGGAACTTTAACTTAGCAAATATGGATTTGTATTTTTTAAAAGAATTTAAGTTTGAAAAATATTATGGAATTATTAAGAATCAGAATCAATTCTGCTGCTTGATGTACTCAATTTCACTATTTAATACAGAATTTCAAAATAAAACATCACATACATTATTTTTATAGAATCATTTCCAAGACAAGTCAATAGGAAAATAAAAGCAATTTTTACTTCCTTTTCAATAATTTCCATAAAAATATTATGGTAGAAGATATGTACTCAGGTTTTTGTTATTTCTTTTTAAAAAATCATCAATAACACTGGACCACAATAAGTTTGAATGCTGTTATTTTTAAATTGACTATAAGCTTTGTATGAAAATGATTCAAAATGGGTCCCATGTCTATTAGAATCATAAATGCCCTATGAGCAATTTTAATTTATTTTTGGATTCTGTGGCTGCCTTCTTATAATTCTTTATAAGTATAAAGCAGGTAGTTATTTTCAGTCAGTTTTGACTTTTTTGGTATATACACATGAATGACATTGACTGCTTTCTATGACTAACTCCTTAAGGGACCAAGGGAAAAAATCCAAACAGGGAAAGAAATGGAGGAAAAATAAACTGAGGATGAGGGAAATTCTTTTTTATGTATCATGACTCTTAATGTGATCTAAAATGCTTATCATCCACTGTTTTTAAATGAAATGGCACATCAGAAAAGTCATGCTTACAAATGACAAGACTTGTAGATTAAATGCTCCTTCTGTATTTTAGTAGCATACCACTCTTGGTAAACAGTTATCTACAGATAACTCAAGCACATTTTTGTCATAATAGACCCATTAAAAAATTACCTTTCCTGTCTGCAAACGTCTCAACATCACTTAATTAACATGAAATTGGCCAAGTTGGCCACAGGTATATGACAATGTTACAACTTGCCCCCTGTTTGCTATCTCTTCCCTTTTTTTCTTCCTTTGATAAGTACAAGTTTATAGTCATTTTCTTTTTAAGGAGTCACTTTCAACATTTTTTCCTATGTGCTTAATGAATGTAAATTTTAATCTCCTAGATGAGGGAACTCAGTATTAAATGAATGTTAATTTTACCATTGAGATTTCCAAAAAGGTTGATTCAATTTGACCAATTGTCTTAAAATATGATCTGAACTTTTGGTCATGGGTACTATTTCAAGGCTATCGCTAATCTAGACAATATATATGACCTAGATATGAGTCTTCAAGCATCATCAACTTTTTTTTTTGACTATCCAGTCCTTAAAATCATTTCTTTTTTTCATTTCTTCCATTCAATAAAAACATAAAGGTGAAGTTTATATAATAGATATTGTCTCCAAGATCATGATAGATGATTGTGCAAGCATGCCTTTACAATTTTTAAATTCTGACACAAGTTCCTGGAGCCAAATCTCTTGCTAAAATGTAGTCATTGCGAACTTTTTTGTAGAAAAGTAAAAGAATATACTGGGAAATTTACTTTCTGCTATGGATTCATTGCTAAAAACAAAACAAAAGAAAAAAACAAATTAAAAAAAAAGTTTAAGAAGAGAGAAAACAAGTTTCAGATACACACACAAACATTTAAATTCTGAATTTCCTGATGTATCCCTGCTGATTGAAATATATTACATATCAAATGCCAATCAGAAAGGAAATAAATTGATATAAACTATACTTCTTTAAAATAGATTTTCAGTAGACATTTATGTGCAATATGATTGGTAAAGGAAAAAAAAAAAACACCAAAAAGCACTAACAAAAATAATTAGCTTCTAATGGTCGTATATAATGCATGAGGAACCAAAGAAGAATGCTATCCTTCTATCATTCAAATAAGCCCATGCAGAATTTTCTGTCAAGTCAAAAAGGATATCTTTAAGAATAGATCAGGATTTTTCTGGTGTTTTCTCAGAGGATTACTTTATAAATCAAAAAAGATAGTATTCCAAAGTAAAGACACTCACTAATAGTTATTTAAATTTGTTAATATCAAAACAAAGTTCCATGGGATTTCTGGAGCATACATTTTTTTTTCCTCAACTCAATTTTTCAAATAAATAGTTGTCATTCAATTTTTTTTTAACAAAGGATCTATCCCACAGTAACAAAATAGCTTCTTTTGTTTTGAGGGAGAGCAATTTTTCTTTTATCAGGATTCCAAATCATTCATTCAAAGTCTGTTTTCCTACACAGTTTATTTTAATTGAAATTCTTATTGTTATGTTACATGAAATTCTTTAAAAAATTATCTTCTCTTCAGGGTGATTTCTTCTCATCAGAACGTATGCCAAAGTAGTAAGTGCTAAACAGAGTCTCTGTATTATTGAAAGATTAGTTGCTATAGAATTGTCATAGATACAGTGCAAATTCCACCATTTCTGGAAGAAATTCACTATTGATGAGTTGTCCTTGCTATTGGTTTGTCTAACAATTGTGCTGAATGCACCTGGAACTGAAATTTTAATTCTCTTCTAAAGAAAGGTTTCCTGGTGTTTAAATTTCTGCTGATTTAATTTAGTACCACTCCTAGTGAAACTGACTGAAACATTATTATTAACTGTTTAGGCTTCCTGAGAACTGGGAATGTCATTTTGCTTATGAAGGTTGGTCTTCATTTTTAACACTGGATGATATTGCTATATATTTTTCTTACTTAGAGGTGGTAGATTGATATGGCTAATTCCTTCCTGAATCCTATTTGTTTCTGAGCTGCCAGAACAGTGATAAGTTTTTATGATTATCTTTTTTCCATGCTTCCTCTTTTGCCTAAATAATTTTTAAATTTATATATTAATTTTAATATAAATTGCTTTATGAATCATATTGGGAAAGAAAAATCAGAACAAAAGGGCAAAACCATGGGTGAGGGAAAAAACAGAAAAAAAGAAATAAGCATAGCATGTGCTGATTTACATTCAATCCCCATAGTTCTTTTTCTGGAGACAGATGACATTTTCTGTCTATTGGGACTGCTTTGGATCTCTCAACCACTGAGAAGAACCAAGTCTTTCATTACTGATGAACACGCATTCTGTTATTGTATACAATGTATTCTTGGCTCTGCTTGTTTTGCTCGGCATTAGTTCATGTAAATCTTCCCAAGCCTTTCTAAAATCAGCTTGTTCATCACTTTTTTATGGAAAAATAATATTACATTACCTTTATATATCACAGCTTATTCAGCAATCCTCCAGTTAATGAACATCTACTCATTTTCCAATTCTTTGTTACCACAAAAAAAAAGCTGCTGAAAAAATTTTTGCACATGTTTGTCCTTCCCCCTCCTTTTTGGATTTCCTTGGGATAAAGACCCAATAATAGAAAAGATTGGGTCAGAAGATATACCCAGTTACATAGACCTTTGGTCATAGCTCCAGATTACTCTTCAGAATGTTGAGATCATTTCACAACTCCACCGACAATGCATTAGTATCTCAGTTTCCACATCCCCTCCAACATTTGTCATTATCTTTTCCTGTCATCATAGCTAATTTGATTGATGTGAGGTAGTACATTAGAGTTGTCTTAATTTGTATTTCTCTAATACAAAGTGATTTAGAGCACTTTTTCATATGACTATAGATGGCTTTAATTCTGTCATCTGAAAATTATTTGCTCATATCCATTGATCATTTATCAATTGAGGACTGATTTGTATTCTTATAAATTTAACATGATTCTTTTATGTATTTTAAAAATGAACCTTTATAAGAAACACTAGTATAAAAATTTTTCCCCAGGTTTGGACTTCCCTTTTAATCTTATTTCTGTTGGTATTGCTTGGGCCAAAACTTATTTTTTTTTTAATTTAATGTAATCATAGTTGTCCATTTTAGATTTTATAGTGTTTTCTAGTTCTTCTTTGCTCATAAATTCCTCCTTTCAACAAAGATCTGATAGGTAAATTATTAATTGCTCTCCTAATTTTTTATAGTATTATTCTTTATGCCTAGAAAATGTACCAAAGTTGATGTTAGTTTGATATGGAATGTAAGATGTAGTCTATGCCAAATTTCGGACGTTATTTTGCAATTTTCCTTAAAAATTTTGTCAAATATTGATTTCTTATTCCAGAAGCTGAAGTTTGGGTTTTTATCAAATGTTAGATTGCTTGATTATTGTGTCATATGTATCTGATCTATTCCACTGATATACCACTTTATTTCTTAGCCAGTACCAAATGATTTTTTTTATTAAAGCTTTTTATTTGAAAAACATGTGCATAGGTAATTTTTCAACACTGACCCTTGTAAAGCTTTCTGTTACAAATTTTTTCCTCCTACCTCATACCCCGTCCCGTAGATGCCAGGAAGTCCAATACATGTTAATTATGTTACATTATTTGACAAACCGAATA
>JAJPUD010007815.1:33993-61371 GCA_023553655.1 Myrmecobius fasciatus | reverse complement strand
AAAAAAAAGAGAGAACATTCCATTCACATTCACAGCTATGAATACCAGTTCTGTATTTCCCTGCATTCTATTTTCAAACATGTATATACTTTTATTCTGTTTATTCACCTATTTGTGTTTTTCCCACCCCACCCACTACCTTATCTTCTGTCATCCCTCCCCTTCTCTTACCTTTCTCTTTAGTGTTTTTGCCCTCCCTTCTATCCAGCCCCTCCCTTTTTCTCCTTTTTATCCTTCTACTTTTTTATAAAGTTAGATAAATGTATATACTCAACAAATGATTAAAACTGATAAGATCAAGCTTCAGACAATGCTCATCCACCTCCTTTCTTCCACACAATTTTAATAGGTTCCCACAATTGTAATAGGTTTCTTTTTGCTCTTCTTGTGATTTAATTTGTCTTATTATATCTCCCATGTATTTTTTTTCCCAGTACAGACCTTTTCTCACTCCTTAATGTCCTTTTCTTTGATATCATCACATCAGAGTCCATTCACAACCATACATTACTCTTTGAGATTTCCTCTTTGGACATTTTGTTCTTGGGAAATGGGTGTTTTGGTCTTCCCTGTCATGGCAGTAGCTTTCTGTGGTCAACATTTGTTTCTATTTATTACTCATTTTCTTCCCCCCCCTTTTTTGTATTTTTGTATTTTTTGTATTTTTCTTTTCCTTTTTTTTTTTTAAACTTTCATGGTCAAGCTCTGCTTCTAGGGTAAAAGGAACATTATACCAAGCTTCCTGTGCAATTCTGAGTCTTGGTTTTGAGCACAGGGGCCTCTTGTGTTTTCAGGGGTTACCTTTGCTTGCTCTTTGCAGAAAGCAGCCTGCTTTTCCAGAATTTGACTTCTGATCTGGGATTAGAGCCTGTCATATTGATGTGTTCCTCTAGTGAGCCAGGAACAAGGTTCTCAGTGGCTGATTTGTGATTAAGATCCTTTCAATGGCTTCCCCAGAGTCTTTCTGAGTTGGGCTAAACATCTTTTTCACTTGAATGAAACTGATCCTTCTTGAAGTTTTTCCAGTCTATCTTTAACTACAGAATGGTTTCCTTCTGTTGGACTCTGTTCAGAAGCTTGGTTTCAAGTGTATTTTAAGGGAAACTGGGAGAGCTTAAGCATTTTCCTGACTTCACTCCATAATCTTGGTTCTCTCCCAGAACTTGGCCATTTTTTTTAAATGAATATCATTATCTTATTGGAGCCCTTATCTGTTTATTCTTACCCTTAATTATGAGGCACTGGTATGTTTAAGAGTTTTTTTTTTTTTCAATTTGAAGATATCATCAATTAGGAAATTAAAGTTGCATATAATTACAGGTTGTCAATGTATATAAATATGATGTGGTAAACATAATTTGACTCTAAGCAATATATCCAAAGACATGTAATCATGAGTTTTCTTAAAATGGAATTCAGCTCTATTTGCATCCCCATATTCCAATATTTCATGACTTTTCCAAGATGGGGGAAATCCATTCTATTTCAGCACCATCAAAGGCAAAAATTCTTCAAAAAATAGTAAATTTTTCATGAACTAGTTTACAATCTCTTTGTACATAAAGAATTTTTATTTGTAGAAGTCTTTTACTTTCTGGGTCAAACAAAGGATATTTCAGTCTATATTTTTATATTGTCATGCATGGAATTCCTCTTATTTTTGTAATTTATAATATTCTCATTTTATGATTCAAATATAGTGAAATAAACATGGTTTTTGAATCAGAAAAACTAAGTCCAAGTATTACCTCTAATGGTTACTTCTTGTGTGACCTTGGGAAAGGTACTTGTTCACTGAGTTTTATTTTTTTCATCTATCAAAAGTGGTAGACTCAATTATCTTTGAAATTCTTATATCACACTTGCTTACTTTGCTATTGTTTTTACTTATAGATTTATGTCACTGAGCAAATCATCTAACACTTGAAATTCTATATGATTATAGGTTGTAGAGATAGTGCACTCTACAAAGGGAGTTTTCTCATTCAGGAAAAGACCCAATGAAATCTGAATATCAGTTGCTATTTCTTTTCCTATCAAATGATTGAGGGAATAAGAAGAAATTAGGGTTTCAGTTTCCTTAAAAAATCAAGAATTCATAAAGAACTTTTTTTAGTTGCAAATGACATGGATAGGGTCTGAGTAAATTTTAACAGAACAATATTAAGTATACACATGTAGTTATAGTGAATAAATGGCTAGTGGATTAACAAATTATTATTGAAGAAATTTTAAATATAATGTAAGCATTAAATGAAGATTTTAAAAAATCCTTTAGCATGAGAAATGAGAAAGTCATGAAAATAGAATATGAAAAATATGTCAACAAGAACAAAGAATTCTTATGTATAAACCACTCTGTTATTTGTCATGTTTCTCATGTGGGATTCAAAATTTACATTTTGCAAGAAAAATCATAGAGGCAGTGCTCCAAGACTATAGCATCTTATGAAAATATCTATGTGCCCCTTTAATGAAGTGAATCTCATATTTTTCTCTTGATATGAGATATCCCTGTTCTTTAGGGCTTTAGTTTTATAATGCCCGATACCCAGATATTTAAAAGAGGCAAAGCCAAATGCACAGAATCATTGTTTAATAGACTTTGCATTTGGCCCTCTAGAAGGCAAGAGAGAGTGGTTCATGGATATAAAAATAAGTTAGAGGACTGTCCATATCATGTCAGAATATCCCACCCCTAGTGAGCATGGTCATGTACTCCTCATCCAAAAGAATAGAAGTCCTCTAGTCAGCATTTTTGTTGTTAGCCAAAATAAATTATAAAAGTCAGTAAGTTTTATAGCTTTGATTTTAAGTTTCATGCCTAATATAAAAAATAATCTACCTAACTATCTAATTATTCCTATTTCTAAGATATATAAAATATGTATTAAAATAGATAATTTATATGCTTATATTAGTTGCTTAAACTAACTAAATGTTATATAAGTTACTTGTTGGTTATATCACCAATAGTTGCTAACACTCATTAACTCTATGGAATCACATTGAATTAATTAATACTCATGGGAGATAAACATGGAATAAAAGAGGAATCTTTTTTTTTTGTTTTGCTTTTATTAAAGATTTTAATTTTCAAAAGATATGCATAGATATGTATAGATATGCAAAATCTTCTGTTGCAACTTCCTTCCTTCTCTAGTCTCCTTCCCTAGATAGCAAATAATCCATTATGTTAAACATGAAAAAATATGAGTTAGAACCAATATATGCATACATTTTTGTAAAATTATCTTGCCATGCAAGAAAAATCAAATCAAAAAGAAAAAGAAAAAAGAAAATGAAATGCAAGCAAACAACAAAAAGAGTGAAAATATTATGTTGTGTTCCACACTTAGTTACTAAAATCCTCTCTCTGGGTGTAAATGGCTCTCTTCATCAAAAAATCAATGGAATTGGACTGAATCATCTCATTATTGAAAAGAACAAAAACCATCAAAATTGTGCATTGTATAATCTTGTTGTTGCTGTATATAATACTCTATGGTTCTGCTCATTTCACTCAGCATCAGTTCATGTAGGTCTCTCCAGGTTTCTCTGAAATCATCCTGCTGAATATTACTTATAGAACAATAATATTCCATAACAATCATGTGCCATACCTTATTCAGCCACTCTCCAACTGAAGGGCATCCATTCAGTTTCCAGTTTCTTGCCACTACAAAAAGGGCTGCCACAAACATTTTTGCACATGTGGATCCCTTTCCCTCCTTTAAGATCTCTTTGGGATTTAAGCCAGTAGAAACACTGATGGACCAAAGGGTATACACAGTTTGACAGCCCTTTGGGTGTAGGTCCAAATTACTTTCCAGAATGGTTGGCTCACTTCACAGCTCCACCAATAATGTATTAGTGCCCCAGTTTTTCCACATCCCTTCCAAAAATCGTTATTTTCTTTTCCTGTCAGCCAGTCTGAGATGTGTGTAGTGGTATCTCAGAGTTCTTTTAATTTACATTTCTCTGATCAATAGTGATTTAGAGCACCTTTGCATACAACTAGAAATGGTTTTAATTTCTTCATCTGAAAATTTTCTATTCATATCCTTTTACCATTTATCACTTAGATAATGGCTTGAGTTAATTATATATTTTAATTTGAGCTAATTATATATTTTAGAAATGAGGCCTTTATCAGAATCTTTGAATATAAAAATTTTTACCAATTTATTATTTCCCTTCTAATCTTGTCTGCATTAGTTTTGTTTATACAAAACCTTTTTAACTTAATATAATCAAAATTATCTATCTGCTGTTCAATTAAGAGTTCCAGTTTTCTTTGGACACAAACATTTCTTTTCCATAGATCTGAGAGCTATACTATCCTATGTTCTCATTTGCTTATATTATCACTCTTTGTGTCTAAATCATGAACCTATTTCGACTTTATCTTGGTATAGGGTGTTAAATATGGATCAATACCTAGTTTCTTCCATACATGTTTTCAATTTTCCCAGAAGTTTTTGTCAAATAGTTTTTTATCCTAAAAGCTGGTGTTTTGGGGTTTGTCAAGACTTAGATTTCTATAGTTATTGACTATTTTGTCCTGTAAATCTAGCCTTTTCCACTGATTGACTACTCTATTTCTTTGCCAGTATCAAATTATTTTAATGACCACTGCTTTGCAGTATACTTTTAGATGTGGCACAGCTAGGCTACCTTCATTTGCATTTTTCATTAATTTCTTGAAATTCTTGACTTTTTTTTCTTCCAGGTGAACTTTTATGTTATTTTTTCTAGATCTGTAAAATAATTTCTTAGGAGTTTGATTAGTATGTCACTGAATAAGTAGATTAATTTAGGTAGTATTTTCATTATAAAACATGAATTTTAATCTCACTGTCAGTAACCATCTTATCAGAGTCTATATTTTTCATCATTTGTTTCAAATAATTGAGTTGTCTTTTTTTTTTAGAGCAAAGAATAAAACGTTAATTGTTTATAATATGGGGTTAATATAAGAGCAAAAAGAGAAAGAGAATGAGGGTAAAAGCCCTTAGAAGGAAGGTATTTTAAGCATTAAGAATGTTTTGAGTTTAGGATTCTTGTTCTATTCCTGCGCAAAGATAGATTTACCATTTAAATACTAAAGAAGGCATGAACTTCAAAGGACATTTACAAATATATATTGGGAATTACATAAATATCTTAATCACTCAATTATGAGAAATAGGAAATATCACAAAAGATTATCAATTTAGATGCCGTATGAATTATAATACTATACCATCTGAGAACTCATGTTTGAGGAATATTTAGACATGAAATTTGCTGGAGAAAATATTTATGAAAATGGATGAGGTAGGAAATGCATTGAGTGAAGCATCTGACAGTGTGGGGATTTCATGTCTTCAGAATTGGTGCAACATTTGGTACTACATTGTTACCACATTGTAATTTCTAGGAACTAAAAATTTTTACCTGAGAAAAAACTTAAAAATAATAGTGCTTTCTTTGAGATTCCATTGAAAAGGTTCCCTGTAAAAATTATTTTCTTCTTCATTGTACTACTGTAAATGAGGACTCTGTTCTAGCATTGATAATGCCTCTTTTATATGTTGTGAACTTGTCTTATTCTGGGTTTTATTGACTTTTTAACATCACATTAAGTAGTATTGATTCAGTCACAACTAGTCATATGTGATCTAAATCCCTACAAAAGGCTCATAGAGAGAGGAAAGCCAGAGATAGAGAAGACAAAAGACAAATTGCCCCAGGGAAATATATTATATGTGGAGACTTATTTCCTAGAGGGAAAAATGAAGTATATTAAGCCCATCTAGGAATCTAAATGCTTTAGGAAATTATGTGACTGGAGACAGAAAAATAGGTGTAGGATATGGCAGACTAGATTTAAATACATAAGTGAGAGTAGATTATTAACAATAGAATTCCTAGACTAAGTATTCTGAACAGAAGCCTCCTCCTGAGCCTGTGTATCATAAAGGAAGCAATGCATATGCCTAAGAAGTTGAACTGGAATTTATTCACTACAGCATACAAATTATACTGTAATAAAGGTCTATCTCTTTAATACTAACTGGTGATCCTGTAAGACTATGAATCATGTAATATAATTTCACAGAGTACTAAAATATAAAATATTGAAGGAGTTGCAAAGAAAATATAGATAAATTTGTCCATAAACAAGAAAACTTTCTATATTTTCCCAAAAACTAAAGCATTGCATGATAAAAAATTTTCAGTCAAGGTGAATCTGGTATCTTTTGAGGTAATCATTCCACTGTTGGATAATTCAATTGCAGCAAAATTTCAGTTGTTTATTTATAGGGTCTCCTTTGTGACTTTTTATAATAATTGTGTGTGGAGTGGTACATAGCTGTTAAAGCTCTTAAACTGAACGAGCCATGAATTGCACTAATTGTTGAAAGTTCTAGTTGAAACCCATTCATATGTGTTTTTGCAATAAATCTTCCTTGATTCTATTTCCATGAATCTACATTCTGTAGACACTTCCATTCTATGAAATATCTATTATGCCATGATTCAAATCTAAGATAATATTGCTTTGTTTTTCAATTGTACACACAGAGGAAGATCTCTAGTGCACCCAGGGGAAATCCATGAAAGATTTGTTAGAAAATATGATAAAAAATCACATGTAAAAAATAAAAAAGGAAGTTATTTTTACCAGTAGATGAAATTACCCTCTCCACTGAAATAAAAGCTCTACCCAAATATCAATATAAAATGCCTCCCCAATTTGATGGTTTCAGTCTTTAAGAGATAATCATTTACTACAATTTGATTTTTAATTTTACATCATAATACATTTGTCTTTTTAATTATTCCACTCAAACTCTCTTCATTAAATTATGAATTTCCTTGAATCAACTGAAATTGAAAATCAAAAGTTCTCTGTGAAAAAAAAAAAGGAAGATGGATTTTTAGATTATTCAAAGGTCAGAAGCAGTTTGAAGGAGATGAATGATGATCTGGGAAAAAGAAAACCATATTAGAACATAGTATTACATATACAGAATAATAATAAATTCATATATGAAATTCAAATTCCACAGATTTTAGGGTAAACCACTAAAATTATTTTACTTAAGAAATAGTTAATTTAAGAAATAGTTAATAGTTAAGAAATAGATGTTTTTATTTTCCCTTCTATCATGCTTCTAATTCTAGTAAACAATATATATTTTTAGAAATTTTAATAGAAATTTCACAAAATATAATACTAATTTTTGAGTTTTTCCAAGTTTACAATATATCTGGTAGTATGTAATTTGTAAAATTGTCATACGTAAAAACCCTTCCTAAATAACCAATCAAAAGAAAAGGCCTTGCCTTTTACCATCTAGTGAGTCAATAGATAATGTTGGATTAAAGGACAAGTTCCTTTTGTTTCATTAGTTTGAATACATGGAATGAGTTTTGAATTTTCTCTATAAACAAGAAAGAGTACAAGGAAGAAAAAAAAGGAAGTGTGAGGGGTTGGAATTGAGTAATGGAAGGCCCAGACAAGGGAAGATACCAATTTTATATGAAAGAACTTTCTCATACTTGAATTCTTTGACTTGAAGAATAATTTCTAATCTATCAAAGGTTTACCAGATAAAGGATTTTAAAGGATATAGAGGTCATCTAGTCAAAGGTATCTTAGTCTTTTATATGTATGTGATGTTCCCCTCTCACAGCTTAGTAAGCCTATGCATTCCTCAAAATCATGGTTTTAAAATAAAGTATGTAGGGTTTCTTTTTTTCTCTTTTTAAGTTTTTAATTAATTTAGTTTAACACACATTGCTTTATAAATCATGATGGGAGAGAAATATCAGAATAAAAGGGAAAAACTATGGGAGAAAAAAACAGAAAAAAAGAAGTGGACTTAACATGTTTTGATTTATATTCAATCTGCATAGTTCTTTTTCTGAATGCAGATGGCATTTTCTGTCCATGGTCTATTGGGACTGCTTTTGATGACTGAATTACTAAGAAGAACCAAGTCTTTCATAGTTGATCATTGCACATTCTTGCTATTATTGTGTACAATGTATTTTTGGTTCTGCTTGTTTCTCTTGATATCAGTTCATGTAAATCTTTCTAGGCTTTTCTAAAATCAGCTTGCTCATCATTTTTATAGAGCATTAATATTCCATTACCTTCATAAGTCAAAGCTTATTCAGCTATTCCCCAAAATGTGGATATGAACAGTTTTATAGTCCATTGGGCATAGTTCCAGATTGCTCTCTAAGGTATGTGAGATTTCAAAAGAAATAAATTATAATAGAATGAAGTGTGTGTGAGTGTGTGTGTGTGTGTGTGTGTTTAAGGACCACCTAAAGTACCCCTAATTTATTTTCACTTTATTCAACTTCATTTTATTGATGAAATAACTGAGGTCCAATAAAGGAATAATAGATGATCTACTTTTCCTCTGGATAAAAAAATATAGTTACTTATCATTTGATTTATATTATTGAGTGAATGGGTTATATTTGGATATTTTAATACAAATATGTTTTCCTAGAATTGTCTTTTTATAACAAAATTTGATTGCAATTACCTTATACAAGATAAATATAATTTTGTACTGTCTTCATTTATTGCTATTGGAACTGTATAAAATGACTTTTTCTTTTGACTTTTCTTCTGACCTGTTAGAGATATTTGATATGTTACAACTATTCAGCTATGAAAATTTTATTTTGGAAAACATGTTGCCATATCAAATTGTGTCAAGTTTTCTTTCTTTACACAATTATATACTTTATTTCTCTATGGTAATTGACAGAATTAAACTAATTAAAGTTACATTGATCACCCCAAGGGCTCAGCTGGCTATTGTTTCTGGTATTCATTATTTATACACTCATAAGGGCAAAACTGACTGTAAAATTTTTCAAGCTCCCAGGCATAATCTTGTATAATGCTATAATCATGTCTGAAATAATCAAAACATTAGTAAAGTTGGCTAAAATAAGAGATTGAGTTCATTAAAGAATAGGAAAAAAATTTCATTTCTAAAATTATTTTTTGAATTGCATTTGCATAAACTTAAATAGTTCTTAGCATTTGATCTTTTGTTACTGTCCCCTATATTACTTTGCCAAACAAATCTAATAACAAATCCTTCTCCAATATTTCCTTTCTGTCAAGCTCCAATGACTGCAGCCTACATTGTTCTTCCATATCTTTAACCTCCTATTGAATTTTAAAAGCACTACATAAGCACCATATAACTCAATCCACAATTATATACTATCTCTTTCTACTCCTGAAATGTCTCAAATGTGTCAGTCCTGCATGCCCTAGCTAGCTAAGTATATTAAAGTGATAATCACATTTCTAGTAATGTGGCAAAATATTCACTTTGAATTAACTTTTACTCCTACATCTCAGAAGAGCATAGTTATGCACAAGGTATAAAGAAATCTTAGGAAATTAATAAAGTGAAATGCATAAGGTTAAACCCTAGTGAAAAGATCTTATGCAGCATCACATTTTGACTTGAAAAGCTTCTGGAATTTCACATTAATTCTATGCACATGCCACAATAATCAAAAGTAAAATTGATGATTTTTGAATCAGGGTCCAGCTGTACCTAATTCTCATGTCAGTGACACATCTTGAAATTTCTCAGGAATAATTAGGGAAAAAATGGAATCTCTTGAGACTCAAAAGGAGCAGAAACAGAGAAACAGAAAAGAACTACAAAAAAGACATGTAAGATGTGACACATAACTCCACATATAAAAAAAATGGAACTAAAGTTTATTGCGATCTAAAAATCTACCATGTGATGCAATCCTTTCCCTCTAGAAGTCAGTAATATTGAGAAATTAATTAGTTGCCTTCTCATATCTCCCAATGAAAAGTGTCTATCTACCAAGCAATGCATGTTTTGGGGTTTGGGTTTCAGGGAAAATTAAGTGCCTAAGGAATAGGAGACTAGAAATTAAACAAAAAATAAAGAAACATTAAAATAGCTGGAGGGAAAAACAAAAACTCAGCATACTTACAAATACACAGGCATGTATACATATACACTTAAAGCAAATGGACAGAACCTTAAAAAAAAGGCAGAATGACTAAAACTTCAGAATTCTTTAAAATCATAACATATTGAACAAATATTACATGCATAAATTAGTCAATATTGAGTGATGAAAGACGGAATTCTATAGATTACTCAAAAATAATTAACAAAACAAACATTATTAAAATTATAAAAATGATGCAAAAATAACAAGTAGAAATGAATTTGGGTCACAAAAGTTTGTAAATATAGAATTATTAAAAAGCACACATATCAGAGAAAGAAAAAACACAAGTATATGATAAAAGATTTCTCCAGAGTTATTCTTAAATACCTCAAGAAAAACACTGCATTACTAACACTGAAATATTTTTTATTAAATTGAGCAAATTAAATAAACACCTTTTGTTAAGAAGTGAGAACTTCAATACAAAGAAACATAAATCAAACATAAGAGGCTTGTTCAGAATGCATGAGAAATTAGAAAAGAAAAGAGAAGGGCATAATATATTATAAAATGATCAAAGCTATAATGCCAAAAATATCCTACAAACTCAAATAATCAAAGAAAAATGATTATTGAACAAAAATGAGAAAGTTGAGGAATTCTCATAAAAACAAAGAAGTAAGAAAATTTGCAAGCATCTCAGTCAGCAGATGGATGAGACACTAATAAATTCAGTTGTGAAGAAAAGGAATAATAAAGGAAATCTCACATTTATGAAAACTGAGGGTTTTTTTTTTAATCTTTGCTACTTTGCCACCTAGAGAAGTATTAATAGCAGCAGTAGTAGCAGCAATGGTAGTGGTAATAACAGCAAAAGCAATTAAAAGAATAAGAAGAGCTAGCATATATATTTAATCTATGTTTGGACAGTGTTTCACACTTTTATTTTAGGCACATAACAAAATGAAGAGAATTTGGGACTGTAGTCAGGAAAATTTAAGTTTGAAACTGACCTCAGACCCTAAGTGTATGAATCTGGGCAAGAATAATAACACTCATTTACAGGATTTTTGTGATGATCACATACAATAACGTTTACAAAACAAAGTTTATAAAGAGGTTTCATTAAAAAATCATTATGTTATACATTATTCTCAAAAATAGGGAAACAATCTATCAAATTATTTTTGTGGGTCAAATATACTCTCATTAAGCAGAACAGGAAAGGATAATGAAAAGAGATATAAATTTATGCCAATAACATAATTTAATTGTGATTAATAAAATTTAAATACAATCCTAGAAAAAAGATGATCAATTTGCATGTATACATGTACACACATGCATGTATATACATACACATATGCCCATACATGCGTACATTGCTAATTTATCTATACTTGTGCACATGTTTATATGCATGGTCATGAAAAGCTTTCTAGATATAGACAGGTATAGACAAATCTCTCTCTCTCTCTCTCTCTCTCTCTCTCTCTCTCTCTCTCTCTCTTTCTGTGTGTGTGTGTGTCTCTCTCTGTCTTTCTCCCTACTTATACCTTTAAATATGAGCAGTTAGATGGTTCAGAGAATAGAGTGCTGGGCTTGCAGTCAAAAAGATGTGAGTTCAAATCTAGCCTCAGGCATTCATTACCAGTGTGACCCTTCGGAAAATAATTTAACTCTGTCTCAATTTCTGCATGTATAAAGTGAGCTGAACAAGGTATTTGTGAAATGACTCCAGTATCTTTGCCAAGAAAATTCCCAATGGAGTTATGAAGAGGCAGACATGACTGAAAAATTATTTAGCAACAACTTTTTTATATCAAATATCTCTCAAAAGTCTGATATACAAGATAAAACTGGCAATAAAATATTCTGTGATGAGAAATGCTATTAGCAAATATTTTTTTTTTTTTTTTTTTTTTTTTGCTGAGGTAGTGAGTGTTAAGTGACTTGCCCAGGGTCACACAGCTAGGAAGTGTTAAGTGTCTGAGGCCAGATTTGAACTCAGGTTCTCCTGACTTCTGGGCTGGTGCTCTATCCACTGCAACACCTACCTGCCCCAAACAAATGGCTTTTAAAAGAAGAATTGAAAATAAGAGAATTAGCATTAATATGTACAATTCCTGTACATGAGAAAATTAAAATGAAAATATCAGCAAGTTAAGGTATAGAATTAGAGTAAAGAGTTTGCAGAGATAGGAAAGATGTATTTGTGTATATATATATATATATGTGTGTGTATATATATATATATATATATATATATACACACACACACACATATATATATATATACATGTTTCTACATAAATATTTCCTTGCTTAACTATAGCCTGTTTGAGCAAGGTAGGAGATGAAAGAGGGAAAAAAGAATAAAGTAAAAACAGGTACACAGTAGAGTACACAAAAACAACCTACAAAGAAGTAAAGAAAAGATGAGCACTGATGAATATAATTTCTTCTACTCGTATATATACATTCTTGAACTGGTCATTTATTGTTATATATTTTAAATTCTCCCTAGTGTTCTACTGGGCATATGACAATGTTATGGGTTTTTTTTGTTTGCATTTCTTTTCTATTTTTCTTTTGGTTTTTAATAACATTAAAACAATTCAGAATAAAATATATCACTGACCTATTGTCTTATTATCTCCAAAGTGACAAACATGACAAACAATAGAAACATTCAATTTTGGAAAGATTGACTGTAGGAAATAGACATTGAAATAAACTGTTTTTAAAGTGATGAATTGGTCCAACATTTCTACAAATAAATTGGGAATTTTGCTACAAAGTGAAGATTTGTATTCCCTTTGAATCAGAGATTCCACTTCTAGCTCTGTATCCTCAAATAACTGTTAGAAAAAGAAATAATGTATTTCAAAATATGCATAGCATTTGTTAATGAATAACTGGGGGAAGTATAGATGCTTATCATTTTTGGTTGGTTAAACTAATGACAGTAGAAGAGTTGAGAACAAATAAAAAGTAAAATTAGCATGGGAGGGACTACTTCATGGTGCATTGGATAGATCACCAGCCCTGTAATCAGGAAGACTCCAGTACTCCTCAGACACTTAACATTTCCTAGTTGTATGACCCTGGGCAAGTCACTTTGTCCCAATTGCCTTGCATTTAAATATATATATATAGTATTGGAAACCATATATAAACTGGTGCAAAATAAAGTGAGCAAAATCAAGAAAATAATTTACTCAATACTTATTTCAGTGATAGTGGAAAAAATTAACATTGAAAATTGCATAATTATGAACAAATTTGTCTCTAAAAAGGAAATAAGAAAATACCAATTCCTTTTTCCTTCAAAATTTTAGAGGTTATTGTTTTAGAATGTAGGATATACAATCAGTTTGATATTCTCTCAGACTATTTGCAGGAATTATAACTTCAAGTCTTTTCTTTCCATTTTATTTTTCAAAAAAAGATGGCTGGAAATGGTAAATGAGATCAATATATTGAGAAATGAGGGTAGCATGAAAATAAACTCTCTCAGCTATTAAAAAATAGAAATCAAATATGTCTATAGGAATGTATATATAAGTAATAGAAAATAGACACATATATAAATATGTTATATACATATTAAATAATATGATGCATCTGCATATATAAATATGTATGTTACATATATAAAGGTGTACACATATGTATGTAAAATATATGTATGTGGGTATGCATGTATTTATGTGTATTTGTGCCTGTGTCTGTCATATAATAGCTTTCCTATTCAGTTTTTTATATCACTGAATAATTATTACATTTTAAATATGAAAGCATTTGCAGAAATCATATTACCTGATTTCTTCTTTTTTAAGATAAAGAAAAAAGAGTTCCTGGGATTTTAAGGAATTTATTATCTGAGGTTTATAGCCAGAAAGATGAAAAGTAGAACCATGAACCTAGCTTTCTAGTCTGTCAGTTCAGTTCTATTTCTAGCATAGCGCACACAGTATGTACATGTGATATCGACAGCTACTAAAATTATTTTCAAATGCCTAGGCACTTTCCCTTTTGATTATGTCTTGACTCAAATTTTAGACAATTTCATGTTATATTAAGATGGGAGGGAAGAAAGAGAAGGAAACAAATAGTCCCTACCATGTTCCAGGCAATGTTTTAAATGCCTCAATGATATAATATTCACAAATATTACCTCATTCTACCTTTATATCAACCCTGAGAGCAAGTGTTATTATCTCCATTTTACTATTGGGCAAAATGAGATTGACAGGGATTAAAATGACTTGGCAGGATAACAAAACAGCTGAGTGTCTGTCTGGGGTCTTGAACTCAGTTTTTCCTAACTCCAAAGCCAGTGTTTCATGTATTGTGCCACCTATCTATCTCTGTAAATGTTATGTAGGTGATTATGCAGTCATAAGTAATAGAGAACATGTGATAAAATTTAACTATTCTTTAGTCATGGTTAAAAAAGGGGAAAGTGATTACATATTGTACAGTTAGAAAGAATAAATTAAATAATCACAATATTCCTTAAAATTAATCATTTATTGACTCACTGGTAAGCAATTAATACAGGAAAATATTATTTGAAGTAAGATTTAGAGATATATGAAATCTAAATAAAAGTTTCCTATCAACTATTTCATTTAATCACTTGCTATTTAATTAAAGCTCTTATAAATATTTTAATCATGACCTTGCTTTCATTCTAGTAAATTAAAGTCATAAATCCCTGAGCTCTAATCCTGAACCACCCGAATGGATTAGTTTCTGAAGTTTATTCCTACCTTTTGATGAATAATTGCCTATTATTAGCTTTTCTTTATCTTAAAAGAAAGAATAGAAAAAAATGGCTTTATTCTAAGAAACTGCTGGAACATAATCTTCTCCACCAGTTTTAATCTTGCTTTATAAGGCAAAAGCAACAGAAATCTGCTGCAATAGAATTTTCAATTTTGTTGTTATTCAGTTATTTCCAATCCTTCATGATCTTGAGAACTATATTCTCCATAAGATTATTTTTTGGGAAACATGCTAAAGTGCTTTGCCATTTCCTTTTCCAGTGAATTAAGGAAGAGGTTAAGTGACTTTCCTTACCCAAGATCACATAGCTATTAAATTCCTGAGTCTTGATTTGAACTCAGGTCTTCCTGAATCAATGCAAAGTAATCTAAGCCCTGAGCCATCTAGCTGCTCCAGAATTTTTAATTCCCTAACTGAAACTTCCAAATTCAACATGGTGGTCATATATTCTGTGTAACAAAGATCATTAACATTGTGAATACCCCACCTTTCAGTTTATCCATTTCAGCAGATTTTTTTTTCCTACAAAGCCATTAAGAATATAATTTTTCAAATTTTTATATTATGAGCATAATTGAAAAGAGTAAAGTATATTCTTTCAAATATTTATAAAAGCTGATATCTCTCAGTTCATTACACAGTGAATCCTAAGTAAATATTGATTTAGGCCTGAATATTGTTTGTTTGTTTTTTTGAAAAAATCATGTATTTATATCTCCTACATAATGTCAGAATATATTATTACCATGTTAAAAAAGTTATTAATGCACAGTTCCAGATACTGTACTTAGATCTGATAATAGAAATAAAAGAGGGGGTGAGGGAATTTAAGAAGCAGAATCATTAAGTAAATCACCAACAAGCCATCACAAGCTAAATCAATATTTTTTAAGTATATCTGAAGTTTGAAAAAAATAAGTTCTATATACTGCAGACGTGGGATGGGGTTAGAGGGAATTTTTGCTTGAAAATAATTTATTTCCAGATAGAAACAAAATACACATCAATAAGTTGATACCAAATAAATACATATGATTTTTATATAAACAAATAGAAGATTATGAAAATGATAGTACATCTGAGGAAATTAGGAAAGCTTTACTAAAGGAGGTAGTATTTGCATTGAGAATTGAAGTAAGGGTGGAAAAATAATGCATTTCAGGCAGGATCAACAGTTTTGTTAAAAACACTGGTACATACAGTACCAGAATCAGTAAAAATGATATGAAAGAAAAAGAGAGAAGAGAAGAAATCTCATGATGAGGCAGCATTGGATACATACATCTTTATTTTTTTTAATTTATTTTTTTTAATGTTTTGTTCTTTTATTGAATGCCAGCTACTAAGCCAATATAGCAAGTATGTATTGGGGGTATACTGCATGTGGAAAAATAATTTTTTACTCAGATTACCACCTTATACAAATGGCACATAATTTTGGGAAGCCAAGTTGATGGCTTGAAAACTATAACTTACTTTGCAGGAGTATAGTATTTCCTGACTTGCATAATATAGAATCTTTTAAAAGTAATGATCTCATAAATGATTTATTCAAATTTCCTGCTTACATTATTTTTACCTATGAGAAATTTTAGTTTAAAAATTTTTTTTGAGTACTAAAATCCAAAGAGTGATACTTGTTAGGTATCGTAACTGAGGGCAGCAGGACTTATCTCCTACCTTCTGAGCTTTGGTGCGCATACATACATCTTCAGAAAATAAATTGGATATGAACATAGATGCTGCAAGGAATTTAAAGAATACTTGGAAAAAAGGAAGAAAGTTAGAGTCTTGAAAACTCCCAATGAGATAAGTACCTGGGAGAAAATACTGGTCAATAGTATCAAATAATACAGAGAGGTTAAAAAGCATGAGAATTGAAACCTTTGCATAATACTTAAAAGATCTTTGGGAATTGTAAATGATTATTAACATTTTAATGGCATAAAATGTGAGTTTTTGTGAACTCTTTACAAAGACATCTTTAAAAGTAATGTTTGCTGACATTTATAAATTTAACAAAGTGTTTGAATATGAATACTTAATTTGACCCTTAGAATAATCCTTTGAGGAAGATATTTCTAGTATTATTATTTCTATTAATATTGTGGATGAAGAAAGAAAGATTGAGAGATATTAAATTGCTTGCCTGTGGGTACAGAGGAAGAAGCAAAGTTGGAATTTAAATGAGTTTTTGCTGATTCCTAATCATCTTTTTTGTGTCATCTAATTTTGAACAGCACAGCATAAATATATAGCAATTTAGTGTGCTTTAAAATTTTTTTCTTAAAATCAAAAAGAAATTGTCATGAATCATTTGGATATTAAAACATCTGAAAATTTAAGCAAAAATTAGAAGCATTAAAACTCCATAAATAATCTATGAACAATATTCTTTATATAAACATTAGTTAAATGAATGTTTTCTAACATGAAAAATATATGGATATGCAAAATTTAATCTCATTTTAAAATTTAACACAGTTCAGAATAAATAATACATTAATTTTCATAGAAAATCAGAATACAATAGAAAACCTCTTTTTTTTTTACCTTCATGACCAATTAGAACAGACTTGAGTTTGCCGTGAAAAATACATGAGCATTCTCATTAAGAGCAAAGGTCAAATTTAAATTGTCCAGCAATTTTGAGAAAGTGCCCATAAATACTCACTTAAGTGCAAGCAGAAAAATTATTATTGACCTTTTTAAGCATCTCAAAAATATAAACAAGAAGTTATTTTGAAAAAAAAAGTATTAATATTTCAAAATATAATTGATAATACTTAATTGTGCATACTATTTTAAAAATTCCAAGTCAGGGTGGGGGATGAAGTGATGGCAGAGAGAAGTCAATAAATAGCTCAAACTCTCCCTAATTTCCCTTAGAAAAAAATTAAATAAAGCCTCTAAACTGATTCTGGAAGGACAAATCCAGTAAAGAGATGGAAAGAAACAATTTTCCAGCTTAAAAATTTTTAGAAGGAAATCAGGAAAGCTGTGTCTCACTTGAGTTAAAGGAAAGCATGACTAAGCTCAGGAACAGGGCATACCTGCCCTTTAGATTACCATCTAAAGTTGAGGCTCTTAGTCCCTGCACATATCAGGGGCTGAGACCCCTAGATCCTGGTTCATTGGGCCAACATACAAGGCATTTAGGCCCAAAACAGAAGTCAAAGTGTGAGTCCCTGAAATCACAGCACAACAGTGGTGACTAGGTCAGACCACTGCAGAGCACTTAGCAAGCAGCTAGTACCTCTGGCCCCAGTGCAGAAAGCCAGGGAAGAGGCACTTGTCTTCCAGCAAAAGAAACTTGGGACAGAATCCTCTGTGTCTCAGGTGCAAAGTTTAACATAAAAATGAGCAAAACACTAAAAAGAGCCCTAACCATAGAAAGCTAGTATGGTAACAGGGAAGATCAGAACACAAACCTAGAAGACAACTGTGACAAAATGTCTATAAGTGAAGCCAGAAAGGAAGATAGGAATTGGCCTCAAATTGAAAAGATTTTTGTTTTTTGTTTTTTGGAAGGGTTCAATTTTTTTTTTAATCAAGTAAAAAAGATAGAAGAAAAATTGGGAAAATAAATGAGAACTATTCAGGAGAATTATAGGGGGAAGAGTCAATAACTTGGAAAGAGTCAATAACTTGGAAAAGGGAGCATAAATATTGGCTAAAGAAAAAACAACTTCTTAGAGATAAATTTGGCAAAATTGAAAAAAAATTCGAAAAATAAACCAAGAAAATAATTCATTAAAATTGGAATTGAATTGGAAATATATTATCTGCATACATACTGAAGCATACTATTATTCACTTACTCCTCTCCTTCCACCTTTCTTTTCTTCTCTTTCTGATTTTCCCCCTTCTTTTCCTTCCCTCCCTAAAAGGATCAAGAAGAAGAACCTGGACAACGTCTCTCAAGAAATTATCAAGGAAAACTGCTCTGATATCCTAGAATCCAGAGGATAAAATAGTCATTGAAAGGATTCACCCATCATCTCCTGAAAGAGACCCCAAAATGAAAACTCCAAGGAATATTGTAGCTAACTTCAAGAATTATCAGTTTAAACACAAAATACTGCAAGCAGTTACAAAATAAAGGAGAACAGTAAGGATTACCCAGGACCTAGCAGCTTCCACATTAAAGTTTCAGAGGGTGTTAAATATGATATTCCAGAAGGCAGAACTTGGACTATATCCAAGAATCAAAAAGCCAGCAAAATTGAGCATTATTTTTTTTCTTTTCAGGGGGAAAGATGGACATTCAATGAAATAGGAAACTTTCAATTATTTCTGATGAAAAGACCAGAACTAAACAGAAAATTCAATCTTTGAATGCAAGACTGAAGAGAAACCAAGCCAAAGCTCAGAGCTACCCAGGAAGATTAGGACAGAGCCTGCTTTATCATAAGAGCAGTGCTTAGTAAAAAAAACTAAAAAAAAAAAAAAAAAAAAAAAAAAAAGGAAATGCCAAAAGAAAAGGAAAGAAAGTGAACAAGAAGCAGAAAAAAAATCTTACTGATAGAAAGCTACTAGCTACTAGAGTGACAGGGAAGACCAAAACACAAACTCAGATGAGGATAGAATACCTAAAGAAGAATTTTTAAAAAAAGTGATATAAATTGGTGTCAAGCCAAAGAGACTTCTTGTAAGTGGTCATAAAAGATTTTAATAGGCAAATAAGAGAGGTATAAGAAAAAAATGAGAAAGAAAATGAGAGGTATACATGAGAGAGTTAACAGTTTAAAAAAGAAAAGAAAAAGTTGTCTGAAGAAAATAATTCTTTAAACAGCAGAATTAACCAAATGGAAAGAGAGATACAAAACCTTACTGGAGAAAATTACACATTAAATACTACAACAGAACAAATGGAAGCTAATGACTTTTTGAGGTAGCAAAAATTAGGCAAACAAACTAAAAAGAATGAAAACATGGAAGAAAATGTGAAATACCTCATTGGAAAAATAGCTGATCCAGAGGAAACAATAGTTCCAGAGGAGACAACTTAAAAATTAATGGCCTACCTGATGGTCATGACCAAAAGCAGATTTTGGATAGCGTTCTACAAGTGATCCTTAAGGAAAATTGCCTCAATTTTCTAGAAACAAAGGCGGAAATACTAATTGAAAGAATCTATTTATCACTTTAGCAAACAGATTCTACAAAGAAAACCCCACAGAACATTATTGCAAAACTCCAAAACTACAATCTCAAGGCAAAATACCATAGACAAAAAGAATTCCAATATCAAGGAGCAACATAGAGGTTTACCAAGGACCTGGCAGATTCTACAATAAAGGATCAAAAGTCTTGAGATACCATATTCTTTAAGTCAAAGGGCCTCAGGTTGCAACCAAGAATTAACTACCCAGAGAAACAAAACATCATCTTTCAGGGGATGCCATGAAGTTTCCATGAAGTAAGAGACTTTCAATCATTTCTATTGATAAAACCAAAATTAAACAAGAAATTTAATCTACAAATACAGGACTCATGAAATACACAGACAGGTAAACAGGGGGAAATATATATTACATGAAGGTTAAACTTTTTACATCCCTAGATAGGAAAAAAGATATGTGTAATTCTTGAGAAATTTATCTCTCTGGGGCAGATAGAGGAGGGAGAAAAGAGGAGTATCACAAGGGCTGAGGGTGTGGCTGTGAATGGACTTTAATATGATGATATCAAAGAAAAAAGACATGGTCTGGACTGGAAAAAGAGGAAAGGGGCAGTATAATGGGACAATTCACATATAGAGGTGCAAAATTATAATCTAGGGAAAGAAAGGAGGGGTATAAGTATTGTCTGAAGCTTGATCTCATTAGTTTTGGTTCTAAGAGGGAATAACTTAATTATTCAGTTGGGTATAGAAATTTATCTAACTCTATAAAGAAGTTGGAGCGGAAATAGGAAAAGAAAAGGAAGGGAAAGAATAAAAGGGGAAGCAAGAACACTAGGGAAAAAGGTAAGAGAAAGGGGGAAGGGATCATAGAAAACAACTTAGTGGATGGAGTGGGCTAAAAAAACCCAGGAAGGCAGAGGGGAGATAGGAGGTAAGGTAGTGGTTAGAGTGGGAAAAAAACACAGGATTAAAAACAGGGTGGAAAGAGAATACACAAGTATATATAGGGGAGAAAATAGGATGGAGAGAAATACAGAGCCAGTAATCATAGCTGTGAATGTGAATGGAATGAACTCTTTTATAAAATAGAAGCAAATAGTGGAATGGATCAAAAAACAGAATCCTACAATATGTTGCTTATCAAAAACACATCTGACACAGAGAGACAAATAAAGAGTAAAGGTAAAAGGCTGGAACAGAATTGATTATGCTTTAATGAACTAAAAATAAGCAGGGGTAGCAATTATCATCCTGGATAAAGCAAAAGTAAAAATGTATCTTATTAAAAGAAATAAGGCGGGAATGTGTATCTTGATAAAGGGTGCTGTAAATAATGAACTAATCCTGATACTAAATGTGTATTCACCAAGTGGTAGAACAAGCAAATTCCTAGAAAAGATTTTTAGCCAGATATAGGAAGAAATTGACAGCAAAAGTATTCTGGTGGAAGATATTAACTTTCCCTTCTCAGAATCAGACAAAACTGACCACAAAATAAACAAGAAAGAAACTAAGGAGGTTAGTGGAATCCTGGAAAACCTAAATATGATAGACCTTTGGAGAAAATTGAATAGGGACAGAAAGTAATACATCTTTTTCTCAGCAATACATGATATCTACACAAAAACTAACTATTTATTAGGACTTAAAAATCTCACAATCAAATATAGAAATACAGAAATAATAAATACTCCCTTTTCAGAAGACAAGAATATTATATTCAAAAAATGACCAGGGAAAGCTAGACTAAAAATCAATTGGAAATTAAATAATATAATTTTAAAGAGCAAGTAAGTCAAACAACAAATCACAGAAACAATCCATAATTTCATTCAAGAGAGTGGTAATAATGAGGCAACATATGAAAATCTATGGGATACAAGAAAAGAAATTCTTAGGGGAAATTTTATATCTATAAATACCTACCTGAATAAAATAGAGAAAGAGGAGATCAATGAATTGGAAATGCAACTGAAAAAAATCTAGAAAAACAACAAATTAAAATCCCCCAAATTAGATATTCTGAAACTTAAAGAAGAGATTAATAAAATAGAAACTAAGAACACTCAAATTAATAAATAAAACTAAGATTTGGTTTTATGAACTTACCACAAATGACAAAGAAATTAAAGCAATAATGAGGAGCTATTTTGCCCAACTGTACAGCAGTAAGTCTGACAATCTAACCAAAGTGGATGATTATTTACAAAAACATAAATTGCCTAGGTTAACAGAAGAAGAAATAAACTATTTAGATAGTCCCATTTTAGAAAAAAACAAATTGAATAAGTCATTAGTGACATCCCTAAGAAAAAGTCTCCAGGGTCAGTTGGATTCACAATTGAATCCTACCAAACATTTATTGAACAATTAATCCCAATACCATGTAAACTATTTGGAAAAATAGGAGGAGTTCTATCAAATTCCATTGCACAAATATGGCACTGATACCCAAACTAGAAAAAGCTAAAACAAAGGAAGAAAATTACAGACCAATCTCCTTAATGAATATTGATGCAAAAGGTTTAAATAAAATATTAGCAAAGAGATTACAGCAATTTATCAGGAGCATAATATACTATGACAAAGTGGAATTCATACCAGGAATACAAATAAATCTTTTGACAAAATATAATAACCATTCCTATTAACAGCATTATTGTACATATGAATGAATGAAATATTTCTTAAAATAATAAGCATCATCTATTTAAAAAAATCAGCAACATTATATGTAATAGAGATAAGATAGATACTTTCCCAAAAAGATCAGGCTGAGATGTTGCCCATTATCATTATTATTTAATATTGTATTAGAAATGTTAGCTTTAGTATTAAGAGAAGAAAAAGTTTAAAGCAATTAGATTAGGCAATGAGGAGGCAAAAATAAAAATCTTTATAAATGATATGATGGTATAGTTAGAGAACCAACTAAAAAACTACTGGGAACAAGTTTAGTAAAGTTGCAGGATATAAAATAAACCCGTGTAAATCATTCCGATTTTTATATATTACCAATAAAGCCTCAAGAAATAAAAAGAGAACTTCCACTTAAAATGATTATGGACATTATAAAATATTTGAGAGTCTACCCAACAAGATAAACCCAGGCACTTTTTGGACAATATTATAAAACACTTCATACAGTAAGATCTAAGCAATTGATGGAAAAATATCAATTAGTATGCATAAATTGAGTTAATACTATAAAAATAGCAATCCTACTTAAATTAATCTACTTACTTAATGTGATAGCAACCAAACTACCAAAATATTTTAGAGGTAAAAAAATAACAAAATTAATTTGGAAGAACAAAAAACCATGAATATCAAGGAAATTAAAAGTAAACACAAAAGAAGGTGATCTAGCCATATAAATTTTATAGCTATATTATGAAGTGGCAATTATTAAAGCCATTTGGTACTGGCTAAGAAATGAGAGTGTTGGGTCCATTAATAGGTAGACAGTAGATGCTTACAGAAATGTAATGTTTGATAAATCCAAAGACTACAAATTCTGGGATAAGAATTCTCTATTTGACAAAAACCTGCTAGCAATAATGGAAAATATTATGATTAAAAACCTAGACATGGACTAATATCTAACACATTATAAAAAGATAAGATTAAAATAGGTTCATGATGTAGACATAAAGGGTGATCATATAAGAAAATTGTGGAAACAAGAGGCAGTTTATCTATCAGATCTTTGAAGAAATGAGAAATTTGTGATCAATAAGAAATAGAGTATAGCATGAAATGCAAAATAGATAATTTGGATTACATTAAATTGAGAAGTGTTTGCAAAAGGAAAACCAATGCAGCCAAGATTAGAATGGAAACCAAAACCTGAGAAATAATTCATTACAGCCAATGTTTCTGATAAAGTTCTCATTCCTAAAATATATGGAGAATTATGCAAATTTATATGAACACAAGTCATTCCACAATTCATAAGTAGACAAAAGATAGAAACAGGCAGTGTTTTAATTTAATTTTTATTTATTTATTGCTGAGGCAATTGGAGTTAAGTGACTTGCCTACGGTCACACAGGTAGGATATGTTAAGTGTCTGAGGCTAGATTTGAGCTTTGGTCCTTCTGACTTCAGTATTATTGCTCTATACTAGTGGGGGATCTCAACTTTGCTCTCTCATAATTAGATAAATCAAACCACAAAATAAACAAGAAAGAAATTAGGGAGATAAACCAATTGTTAAAAAAGCTAGGTATGATAGATCTA
The DNA here is from genome assembly GCA_023553655.1 of Myrmecobius fasciatus. Classification (NCBI taxonomy): domain Eukaryota; kingdom Metazoa; phylum Chordata; class Mammalia; order Dasyuromorphia; family Myrmecobiidae; genus Myrmecobius; species Myrmecobius fasciatus. Next base: position 37,235 of record JAJPUD010007815.1, on the reverse strand, counting down.
TGAAGAAAGTTGAATGGAGACAATAGGGAGTTTACTTCTTTCTCAGCAGTCCATGGAACCTATACAAAAATTGACCATGTGTTAGGGCATAAAAAACTCAAAATTAAAAGCAGAAAGGCAGAAATAGTAAGTGCATCTTTTTCAGATCATGATACAATAAAAATCACATGCAATATAAGGCCAGGAGAAAATAAACCAAAAGTTAATTGGAAATTAAATAATCTAATCCTGAAGAATGAATGGGTGAAAGAGCAAATAATAGACACAATCAATAATTTCATCCAGGAGAATGACAATAAGGAGACAACATACCAAAATTTGTGGGATACGGCCAAAGCGGTTATAAGGGCAATTTTATATCTCTAGATGCTAACTTGCATAAAATAGAGAAAGAAAACATCAACGAATTGGGCTTATTATTAAAAAAAACTAGAAAAAGAACAAATTAAAAACCCTCAATTAAATACCAAATTGGAAATTCTAAAAATAAAAGGAGAAATTAATAAAATTGAAAATAAGAAAACTATTGAATTAATAAATAAAACTAAGAGTTGGTTCTATGAAAAAACCAACAAAATAGATAAGCCTTTAGGTAATTTGATAAGAAAAAGGAAAGAGGAAAATCAAATTGTTAGTCTCCAGAATGATAAGGGAGAAATTTCTTCCAATGAAGAGGAAATTAGAGCAACAATTAGGAGTTACGTTGCCCGACATTATGCCAGTAAGTTTGATAATTTAAATGAAATGGAGGAATATCTACAAAAATATAGATTGCCCAGGTTAACAGAAGAGGATATAAATTATTTCAATAGCCCCATATTAGAAAAAGAAATAGAACAAGCTATTAACCAATTCCCTAAGAAAAAATCTCCAGAGCCAGATGGATTTACATGTGAATTCTACCAAACATTCAAAGAACAATTAATTCCAATACTACACAAACTATTTGAGAAAATAGGGACAGAAGGCATACTGCCAGAATCCTTCTATGAGATCGATACGGTGCTGATAGCTAAACCAGGTAGGGTGAAAACAGAGAAAGAAAACTATAGACCAATTTCCCTAATGAATATTGATGCAAAAATTTTAAATAAGATATTAGCAATGAGATTACAGAAAGTCATCCTCAGGATAGTACACTATGACCAAGTAAGATTTATACCAGGGATCCAGGGCTGGTTCAATATGAGGAAAACTATCAGCATAATTAATTATATTCATAACCAAACTAACAAAAACCACATGATTATCTCAATTGATGCAGAAAAAGCATTTGATAAAATACAACACCCATTCCAATTAAAAACACTAGAGAGTATAGGAATAAATGGGCTTTTCCTTAAAATGATCAGTAGCATCTATTTAAAACCATCAGCAAGCATCATATGTAATGCAGACAAACTAAAACCATTCCCAGTAAGATCAGGAGTAAAACAAGGCTGCCCAGTGTCACCATTACTATTTAATATTGTATTATAAATGTTACCTTTAGCAATAAGAGAAGAAAAAGAGATAAAAGGAATCATAGTAGGTAATGAAGAAACCAAATTATCACTCTTTGCAGATGACATGATGGTATACTTAGAGAACCCTAGAGACTCAAATAAAAAAACTACTAGAAACAATTCACAACTTTAGCAAAGTGGCAGGATTCAAAATTAATCCACATAAATCATCAGCATTTTTATATATTACCAACAAAGTTCAGCAGCAAGAGATACAAAAAGAAATTCCATTACAAATAACAGATGATAGGATAAAATATTTGGGAATTTATCTGCCAAGGGAAAGTCAGGAACTATATGAACTAAACTACAAAACACTTCCCACAGAAATAAAATTAGGTCTGCCTAATCAATTGGAAAAATATTAAGTGCTCATGGGTAGGCAGAGCGAACATAATAAAAATGACAATACTACCCAAAATAATCTACTTATTTAGTGCCATACCAATCAAACTCCCCAGAAATTATTTTACAGATCTAGAAAAAATAGTAGCAAAGTTCATTTGGAAGAACAAAAGGTCAAGGATTTCAAGGGGATTAATGAAAAAAAAGGCAGATGAAGGTGGCCTTGCTGTACCAGATCTAAAACTATATTATAAAGCAGCAGTCATCAAAACCTTTTGGTACTGGCTAAGAAATAGAGCAGTCGATCAGTGGAACAGGATAGGTTATCAGGACAATCTAGGCAATAACCTTAACAATTTAGTGTTTGATAAACCCTAAGACCCCAGCTTTTGGGATAAGTACTAACTATTTTGCAAAAACTGCTGGGAAAATTGGAAACTAGTGTGGAAGAAATTAGGGCTTGACCCATACCTAACACCACATACCAAGATAAGATCTAAATGGGTTCATGATCTAGACATAAAGAGTGATTTTGTAAGCAAGTTAGAGGAACCTAATATAGTTTACCTCTCAGACCTGTGGAGATGGAATAAATTTATGTCCAAAGAAGATCTGGAACTCCTAACTGAACACCAGATGGATAATGTTGATTATATTAAGTTAAAAAAGTTTCTGTTCAAATAAAACTAATGCAGACAAGATTAGGAGGGAAGCATCAAATTGGGAAATCATCTTTACATTTAATAGGTCTGATAAAGGCCTCATTTCTAAAATATATAGAGAATTGTCTCATATATATAAGAATTCAAGCCACTCTTCAATAGATAAGTGGTCAAGGGATATGAACAGACAATTTTCAGATGATGAAATTAAAACCATCTCTAATGATATAAAAAGTTGTTCCAAATCACTATTGATCAGAGAAATGCAAATTAAGACAACTCTGAGGTACCACTACACCCCTGTCAGATTGGCTAAAATGACAGGAAAAGATAATGATGAATGTTGGAGGGGATGTGGAAAAACTGGGACACTAATACATTGTTGGTGGAACTGTGAACGGATCCAACCATTCTGGAGAGCAATTTGGAGCTATGCTCAAAAAGTTGTCAAACTGTGCATACTCTTTGACCCAGCAGTGTTTGTACTGGGCCTATATCCCAAAGAGATCTTAGAAGAGGGAAAGTGCCCCACATGTACAAGAATGTTTGTGGCAGCCCTTTTTGTAGTGGCTAGAAACTGGAAACTGAAGGGATGCCCATCAATTGGAGAGTGGCTGAATAAATTATGGTATATGAATGTTATGGAATATTATTGCTCTGTAAGAAATAACCAGCAGGATGATTTCAGAGAGGCCTGGAGGGACTTGCATGAACTGATGCTGAGTGAAAC
>JAJPUD010007815.1:0-11185 GCA_023553655.1 Myrmecobius fasciatus | reverse complement strand
GAAACTTGTCTGTTGCTAGAGGGAAGTGGGAGGGAAAGGAGGAAAAGTAAGGGACAAACTAATAGAAGGGAAAATAGAAGAATCAGGGGAAAGGAGTAAAAAGAGGGGGAGGGGATCTAAAGGGTGGAGTATTTTTTGGGGGAGGGGGTCATCAAAAGCAAAATACTGAGGCGGGGGGAAGGGAGAAAGGGGAAAGGAAAGGGAAAAATATAACTTGGGTAAATAAGATGGCAGGAAATAAAGAATTCATTATTCTAACTGTGAATGTGAATGGGATGAACTCTCCCATAAAGCGGAAGTGGATATCAGACTGGATTAAAAACCAGAATCCCACAATATGTGGACTACAAGAAACACATCTAAAACAGAGTGAGTGACACATATAGGATGAAGGTAAAAGGCTGGAGCAGGACCTTATGCTTCAGGTGAACAAAATAAAGAAGAGTAGCAATCCTTATCTCAGATCAAGTAAAAGCCAAGATAGATCTAATCAAAAGAGATAAGGAAGGAAACCATATTTTATTAAAGGTTACCCTAGATAATGAGGCAATATAAATCCTAAATGTATATACACCAAATGCAATAGCATCCAAATTCCTAGGGGAGAAATTAAGAGAGATGCAAGAAGAAATAGACAGCCAAACTATACTAATGGGGGATCTCAACCTTGATCTCTCAGAAATAGATAAATCAAACCACAAAATAAATAAGAAAGAAACTATGGAGGTAAACCAATTGCTAGAAAAGTTAGATATGAGAGATCTATGGAGAAAATTGAATGGAGACAGGAGGGAGTTCACATTTTCTCAGCAGTCCATGGAACCTATACAAAAATTGACCATGTGTTAGGGCATAAAATCCTCAAAATCAAATGTAGAAAGGCAGAAATAGTAAATGCATCTTTTTCAGATCATGATGCAATAAAAATCACATGCAATATAAGGCCAGGAGAAAATGGACCAAAAGTTAATTGGAAATCAAATAAGCTAATCCTGAAGAATAAATGGGTGAAAGAGCAAATCATAGAAACAACCAATAATTTCATCCAGGAGAATGACAATCATGAGACATCATACCAAAATTTGTGGGATACGGCCAAAGCGGTTATAAGGGGCAATTTTATATCTCTAAATGCTTACTTGCATAAAATAGAGAAAGAAAAGATCAATTAATTGGGAATATTATTTAAAAAAAACTTGAAAAAGAACAAACTTAAACCCCTCAATTAAATACCAAATAGGAAATTCTAAAAATAAAATGGGAAATTAATATAATTGAAAATAAGAAAACTATTGAATTAATAAATAAACCTGAGTTTGTTTTACAAAAAAACCCAACAAAATAGATAAGCCTTTAGTTAATTTGATAAGAAAAAGGAAAGAGGAAAATCAAATTGTTAGTCTCAAAAATGATAAAGGAGAACTTTCCTCCAATGAAGAGGAAATTAGAGCAATAATTAGGAGTTTCTTTGCCCAACTTTATGCCAATAAGTTTGATAATGTAAATGAAATGGAGGAATATCTACAAAAATATAGTTTGCCTAGGTTAACAGAAGAGGAAATAAATTATTTAAATAGCCCCATATTAGAAAAAGAAATAGAACAAGCTATTAACCAACTCCCTAAGAAAAAATCTCCAGGGCCAGATGGATTTACATGTCAATTCTACCAAATATTCAAAGAACAATTAATTCCAATACAATATAAACTATTTAAAAAAATAGGGAAAGAAGGTTTTTTTGTGATATTTGAATGGGTTCGGATTCGCTCCTATAAATGACGCTCTCAAACTCAAATGGAAACAAAAGTAAAAATTTAATCATAAAATGCACGGTATCGACAGTTTAGATTTATACAGACAACAAGACAAGACAATAATGACTAAAATTAAACCACTAATAATAAGGATAGATAGGGGGAGAGAATACATCACCAATTCAATGGAACCTCTGGCATCAAATGGCTGGGAGCCCTGTTTCAGCTCAATCTACTTGAATTGGGAGGTGTTCTTGTGCGAAGTGTCCTTCCACAAGTGAGGCTCAGCAGTAAGTTTAGCGTATGAGCTTTATATATGTTTTACACACAAAAGAGGCTCTCAGCCAAAGGCTGTTACAGAGTTATGGTACGTCTCCACAACATATGCAGTCTACGTGACTAAAGTTAGTTACTTTGACCTGTTCCAGAATCCTGAGTTTGGCTTGTTCCTACCAAAGGTTTATGTTCAAAGGAGGAGCCACCTACCTTTGATCACAAACTGTCCCAGGAATGGCGAGTCCCTGGTTTCTGTTGCCAAGATTATACAGAGTCCATGGAATGGTCAAATGGAAGGTTCAGGTCTGTTAATATTGAAAGATCTTAGAAGGTTCAGGTCTGTTAATATTGAAAGATCTTACTACTTTAATCTGAAAACTAATATAGAATAGTAATTTTCTATTCAAAGGTATCCTACCAAATTCCTTCTATGATACCGATATGGTGCTGATAGTTAAACCAGGTAGGGTGAAAATAGAGAAAGAAAACTATAGATCAATTTCCCTAATGAATATTGATGCAAAAATTTTAAATAATTTATTAGCAATGAGATTACAGAGTCATCCCCAGGATAGTACACTATGACCAAGTAGGATTTATACCAGGAATGCAGGGCTGGTTCAATATTAGGAAAACTATTAGCATGATCAATTATATTACCAAACTAAGAAAAAACACATTATTATCTCAATAGATACAGAAAAAGCATTTGATAAAATCCAACACCCATCCCTATTAAAAACATCAGAGAGTATAGGAATAAATGGGCTTTTCCTTAAAATGATTAGTAGCATCTACTTAAAACCATCAGCAAGTATCATATATAATGAAGACAAACTAGAATCATTCCCAATAAATCAGGAGTGAAACAAGGCTGCCCACTGTCACCATTACTATTTAATATTGTATTAGAAATGTTAGCTTTGGCAGTAAGACAAGAAAAAGAGGTTAAAGAAATTACAGTAGGTAATAAGGAAACCAAACTATCACTCTTTGAAGATGATAACATAGTATATTTAGAAAACCCTAGAAACTCAACTAAAAAACTACTAAAAACAATTCACAGCTTTAGCAAATTTGCAGGATACAATATAAATCCACATAAATCATCAGCATTTTATATATTACTAACAAAGTTCAGCAGCAAGAGATACAAAAATAAATTCCATTCAAAATAATGGTTGATAGTATAAAATATTTGGGAATGTATCTGCCAAGGAAAAGTCAGGAACTATCCAAACTAAACTACAAAACTTTCCACACAAATAAAGCCAGACCTAGTCAATTGGAAAAATATTAAGTGCTCATGGGTAGGCCAAGCGAATATAATAAAAATGACAATACTATCCAAAGTAATTTACGTTTTTAGTGCCATACTAATCAATCTCCCAAGAAATTATTTTACAGATCTAGTGGCAAAGTTCATCTGGAAGAACAAAAGGTCAAGAATTTCAAGGGAATTAATGAAAAAAAAAAGGCTGATGAAGGTGGCCTTGCTGTTCCAGATCTAAAACTATATTATAAAGCAGTGGTCATCAAAACCATTTGGTATTGGCTGAGAAATAGAGTAGTCGATCAGTGGCATAGGATAGGATCACTGGACAAACTAGGCAATAACTATAGCAATTTAGTGTTCGATAAACCCAAAGACCCCAGCTTCTGGGATAAATACTCACTATTTGACAAAATCTGCTGGGAAAATTGGAAACTAGTGTGGAAGATATTAGGGCTTGACCCACACCTAACACCACATACCAAGATAAGATCTAAATGGGTTCATGATTTAGATATAAAGAGTGATATTATAAGCAAATTAGAGGAACATAGGATAGTTTACCTCTCAGACCTGTGGAGATGGAATAAATTTATGTCCAAAGAAGAATTGGGACTCTTAATTGAACACCAGATAGATAATTTTAACTATATTAAGTTAGAAAGTTTTTGTACAAATAAAACTAATGCAAACAAGATTAGGAGAAAAGCAATAAATTGGGAAATCATCTTTCCATTTAAGTGTTCGGATAAAGGCCTCATTTCTAAAATATATAGAGAATTGTCTCATATTTATTAGAATTCAAACCACTCTCCAGTCGATAAATAGTCAAAGGATATTCACAGACAATTTTCAGATGATGAAATCAAAATCCTCTCTAGTCATATGAAAAGGTGCTCCAAATCACTATTGATCATAGAAATGCAAATTAAGACAACTCTGAGATACCATTACACACCTTCAGATTGGCTAAAATGACAGGAAAAGATAATGACGAATTTTGGACGTGATGTGGGAAAGCTGGGACACTCATACATTATTGGTGGAACTGTGAATGGATCCAACCATTCTGGAGAGCAATTTGGAACTATGCTCCAAAAGATATCCAACTGTGCATACCATTCTGTATCCCAGCAGTATTTCTATTGGGCTTATATCACAAAGAGATCTTAAAGGAAGGAAAGGGCCCCACATGTGCTAGAATGCTTGTGGCAGCCCTTTTTGTAGTGGCTAGAAACTGGAAACTTAATGTATGCCTGTCAATTGGAGAGTGGCTGAATAAATTATGTTATATGAATGTTATGGAATATTATTGTTTTGTAAGAAGCGACCAGCAGAACATTTTCAGAGAAACCTGTAGAGACCTGCATAAGCTGATGCTGAGTGAAACGAGTAGAACCAGGAGATCATTATACACAGGCACAATAATACTATATGATGATCACTTCTGATGGACGTGGCTCTCTTCAACAATGAAATGTTTCAAACCAGTTCCAATTTTCAGTAAAGAAAGCCATATACACCCAGAGAGAGGGATATGAGATGTGGACCACAACATAATATTTTCATGCTCTCTGTCGATGTTTGCTTGCATTGGGTTTCCTTTCTCAGATTTTTTTTCTTGTAGATACCATTTTTCTTGCACAGCAAGATAAGTGTGGAAATACATATACATATATCCAACTTGTCAAGCATTTTAATATAATTAACATGTAGTGGACTTCCTGCCATCTAGAGGAGGGGAGGGGACTAGGGGAGAAAAATTTCTAATGGAAACCTTTGTAAGGGTCAATGTTGAAGAACTACCCATACCTATGTTTTGCAAATAAAAAGCTTTAATAAAAAAACGAGATCTACACATATAAAATTTTATTCTTACATAGCTTATTAATACATTGATACTTGGATCCCACTGTTGAGGGGGGAGAAGACTTCTTTGATTAATGCACATAAAGTGTTCTGTGCCTGTATATATGGGGGAGGGGGAACCGGCACAAGAAAACCAATTAGGTTTTTTTTTTTCCTTTCAGGGATTTAAATCATTGTGATTCTTCCATTCTCCATTTTCTTTTCTTCATGTAGACTTGTACCATCTTTCTTTTTTTTAAGTTATAGTGAAACATTTGAATAAGAAATAAAAACTCCCTCTTTACTATTTTATTTCAATATTTTCCCTCATAAATCATGTTGTACAGATAATGTAATGCATAGCATTATCCAAATATGTTTTGAAGTTCTCTTCAAAATATTCTGCATTTCATACAGAATGACAGAATTATCACCATTTTTTATGATGAGAACTGAGGCATTGTAATCATCTTTGTAATTCCTTTCAGGCAGAATAATAATTTTCTGTCTAGTAATAGAAGAAAAAGAAAAGAAAAGAAAAATCTAGAAAGAATAAAGTATTTTAGAAATTTTCTAGAATATATGTTTATCATTATATATAAGATATTTTCAAAGAAATTGGTCAAGACCATTTTGACATTTAAAATGTTTGCTAATAAGTACTATATTTTGTTTAAAAATATGGTAAGTTGCATCTACCATGTTCCAGGCATTGTGGATACACAAAGAAAGACAGCATCCACTCTGAAGTATCTTAATGCCTAATGAAGGAGACAACATGCAAACAATTTTGTTCTAAAATATATATTTGTGGAATAAATTGGAGAAAATTAAAAAGGAAGGGATTAGTATTAAGAAGTATTTGAAATAAGTTCTACATAAGCTGGGATTTTATCTAGAACTTGAAGGGAGTCATGGAAGCTAGGATACAGAAATTAAAGCCAATGAAAATACTCAAAGATGGGAAATGAAATGTGTCTTTCAAGAAGAAAAGAAGCAGGGGTTCTGGATCATATATTTATTTGAACTTTTTTTTTCACCAGGTGAAAGAGGCCAATTTTTACCTAAATTTCTTCTCAACTTTCATCATAAGTGGGCAAGACCTACTCAAATGGAGACCTGTTAAAGACTTTGGACTTAAAAAGACCAACGCCTCCCTCTACATCCAGGGTCAACTCCAGTAATCCTACTCCTCTATATGTTGCCACTGGACCCAGATAGCTCTGGAGGGAAAAGTAAGTCAGGTAACCTTGCTCAGTAGTCCCTCACTTAAATCCAATTCACTTGCATGTCATAGCATCTTCTCCCTGATGTGATGGATCTCTGAGAAAAAAGGACAAACAACAAAAACAACAGTAAGGGATGAGGGAGAGGAAGAGTGAAAGATGTTAAGAAGACTAGAAATGTGGCAATAGTGGAAAAGTTATGAAGAATGTTGAGCACCAAAGGTTTCATATCCTGAACAAGATGACTAGGCAATGGAGTTATCAAGTTGGTAGAGGAGCAGCATCGTGATCAAATCTGTAATTTAGGGAGATCACTGTGTGAAGATGAACTGGAAACATGGGGGTATTGTAATAGGGAGACCAATCAGTAGACTATTGCAATAATCAGGGAATGAGATGATGAAGGGTTAGACCAATGTGGGAGTAATAGCAGAAGAAAGAATGAAATATATGAGATAGATACACAAAAGCACAGTTTCAAGTACTTGGCAACAATTTGAATAGGGTTGGAAATAAGAGTGAGAAGTCAAGGATGATACTTAGATTGTGATTCTAGTGACTTTAAAAAATAATAGAACAATTTGAAAGTGGGAAAGGTTGAGAGAGGAGAAAGCTAATGAATTTAATTTTGGATATATTGATTTTAAGATTATTTTAAAATATGTATTATGAGATGTTCCATAATCATTTGAGGATGTGAGTCCAAAGGTCAACAGAGTAGTTAGGACTGGATAAAAAGATGAGAAAATCATCAATATACAAATGAAAAGTTAATTCCTTGGCCTTAATGATGGGGGAGATAATTTAGAGAGTGAAGAGAAAAGATACCAGGAAAAAACTCTGGGTTACTCTTGGTGAACATTTATATAGGGAATATAAAAACTCAAAACTTCTATTGCATAATCCTTTGTAATGGAAAGAATTAATCCCTACTGAATGCAAATGTTCTATGTATATCTAAGGTTCATTTAAAGTTAGCCACTGCCTCTTTTTTAAATTTTTTTTTATTATTAAAGCTTTTTATTTGTATAACATAGATATGGGTAGTTCCCCAACATCGATCCCTACAAAGCTTTCCATTACAAACTCCACCCCCAGTCCCCTCCCCTCCCCCAGATGGCAGGAAGTCCACTACATGTTAATAATGTTGAAATGCCTGAGAAGTTATGCAAGAAAAATCCTATCTACAAGAAAAAAAAAGAATCAGAGAAAGGCAACACAATGCAAGCAAATGTCAACAGAGATAATGAAAATGTTAGGTTGTGGTCCACATTTCGTTTCCCTCTCTCTGGGTGTACATGGTCCTCTTCAGTGAACAACTGGAACTGGTTTGAGACAATTCTTTGTTGCAGAGAGCCATGTCCATCAGAATCGATCATCATGTAATACTGTTGTTGCTATGTATGATGATCTCCTGGTTCTGCTCGTTTCACTCAGCATCAGTTCATGCAAGTCCCTCCAGGCCTCTCTGAAATCGTCCTGCTGGTCATTTCCCACAGAGCAGGTGGGTCCCTTTCCCTCCTCTAATATCTCTTTGGGATATAGGCCCAGTAGAAACACTGCTGGGTCAAAGGGTATGCACAGCTTGACAACTTTTTGAGCATAGCTCCAAATTGCTCTCCAGAATGGTTGGATCCGTTCACAGTTCCACCAACCTCTTTTTTACCTCTCTTCATTTAATGTCCTTTGCTATCATCCTAATTTCTAATTATTCATAAAGTTATATGTTAGCAGAATTCTTTAAAAGAAAAGAAACAATTAAATCTCTGCTCAGTTTTGAATATTCTTCAGCAATTGCTATCGTGCTCTGTACATAAGTACTTCATAATTTTTTTTCTTCTAGAAGTAATGAAGCCTTAAGTATTGAGTCTCTTACTGAATGGCATTTTGAATGTACAAATGCAAAATAAAGACTATATTAAGTGTTGAAACACCTGTTTTCTGTAACTTAGAAAGTATTTTGTTTAATATATTGATGCATTTAAATGCATATATTTTATATTTGTTTGTAAATGTGCACTCATCTATGTATAAAAATATATCCATATGTATGCATATTCACAAATACATATATGTATGTGGTAATTACTATAGTAGATAATTGTGGGATAAATCATCATTGTTGTTATACTATATAATAGTGGGGTTGATGCAATTGTAGACTGAGATTAAATTATACTTTGAAGTTGTTCTAGAGGTGTTTCATTTCAGTGAACATGTGCCAAGTATTACTTCTATGCTACAGACAAGAATCATGTAAGAAAATTAGGACTTTTGGACCTTTTTTAAAGGTAATAAAATAAGTAAGAATATATTTTTCCCAATTTGTATCAAATAGGTCTTATTGGTTATAATAAAATAATATGAAAAAGATATATTTTAATCAGAATAAGCTCAAAATACTCATTTACATTTAGAAAAAATAATTATAATGTGTCAGTCAATTTCAGAAGATATTTGATAGGTAGGTAATGATGTACATTTTGCAAATTGAAATTACATATTAGAGCAAAAGAAACAACATGATTCTGAATTGCATTTCTCTTAAAATAAATTATATTAAAAATATAAAATGTTAACTGTCCAAAAATATTTGCATCCTTTCAAAATCATGTTCTTTCAGGAAGAGAAAAGAATCATGCCCAAGCTCTAAAAAACATATTTGGAGAAATAAAATTTTATTGAAAATATTTAGAACTTCTATCATTTGAGGGATATTAAACAAATTGTTATATATGAAGGTAATAGAATTTTACAATGTTATAAAAATGATAAACTTGAACAATCTAGAACAATACGACAACTGTGGAATACAAAAGATATAAAGTATGTAGAACCACAAAAGCAATATAGACAGTGACTACAACAAGGTAAATGGAGTAGCAGCAACAAAAATGAAATTAAATTATTATATTACAACCTAATTTGGCCCTGCTAAGGTGTCCCTGCTGAGAAAATTAACTCTGATCGTCTATTGAAGAATGATACCAAACAGAGAAGAAAGGAAGGAAATTATATATATATATATATATATATATATATTTGACTGGAATATCTGCAAAATAAAGTAAGCTCTGCCAGAATTTGCCAGTACCAGAAGAAGGAAGTACCAAGTACCAGAGAAGACTGAATTAAGGGATTAGGATAAATATTTCATTATAGCTGTAGAAAAAAACATGAATGGTAAAGCTTTTCAGCAAAGAAGTAACAAGAACAAATTCATACACACACACACACACACACACACACACACACACATACTAATGCTTCCATCTTTTCTAGGTATTCAAATCTCTTAAAGTCATCTATTATCAAAGCTGGAGCTGGAATGAGTGAACACAACATCTAGGGTTCCAGAATGAAAAAGAGCTCAGATGACAACAGAGGGTAAAACAAAAACAATTAAATATTCCTTTTGCATTTAAGTTGCATTATGAATTGGAATATGATAGAAACTAATATTTTTCTAAAGACAAATTTTTTCATGTAATTAATATTTCATTTTTTAATTATAGCTTTTTATTTTCAAAATACTTGAAAAGGTAGTTTTCAACATTCATGCTTGCAAACCCTTGTGTTCCCAAATTCTTCTTCCTCACTTCCCCTCACAACCCCTCCCTGAGAGAGCACATAATCCAATATGTTAAATGTGTGCAATTATTGTATACATATATTTCCACATTTATCATGATGCACAAGAAAAATCAAATCCAAAAAGAAAAATTGAAAAAGAAACCAAAAATAAAGCAAACAACAAAAGGAGGAAAATATTTGGTGTAATCCACATTCAGTCACCATAGTCCTCACTATGGCTCTCTTACTTCACAAGTCTATTGGAATTGAATCTGAATCACTTAATTGTTAAAAAGACGTATCTGTCTATTTTCATTTCTCTAATCAATATTGATTGCATCTTTCTTTTTTCTTTTTCTTTTCTTTCTTTCTTTTTTTTTTTTGTTTTTGCTTTTTGCTGAGGCACTTGGGGTTAAGTGACTTGCCCAGGGTCACACAGCTAGGAAATGTCTGAGACCAGATTTGAATTCAGGTCCTCCTGACTTCAAGGCTGGTGCTCTAACCACTGTGCCCCTTAGCTGCCCCTAGAATATTTTTCATATAACTAGAAATAGTTTTAGTTTCTTCATCTGAAAATTGTTTGTTCATATCCTTTGACCATTTATCAGGTGGAGAATGGATTGTTGGGGGCAGAGCCAAGATGGCAAACTGCAGAAAGCATTCTCTGTGAGCTCCTGAGACCTTCCCTCAGACCCAGACAAATTGAGCCTCCAAACTGGTTCTGGAGTGAGGACTCCATCAAACACTTGGAGTACAACGCACTTCTATCAAAAATCTATTTTGAAAGAACTCCAGAGAAAGTCAGTTTCAGACGCACAGGGGATTGGCAGCTGGCCACAATCAGAAGCCAGCACACCCGGGGCAAAATACGGGCCTGGGACAGAGCGGTGGATTTTAGGCACCAAGGAATGCCCTGGGAGACACTTGGGCCACTTTGCTCTGCTTGTGGGCAGGTGCTTTGGCAGATCTGCCTTTGGTAAAGGGTGGATTAAGAGCAGCTGAAAGCATGGTCCTAGTGTGGATCTACCCCGACCAGATCCAGACCTGAAGTCAACTCGGCAAACTGCCCCAGGGCAATTTGAAATGGCTACAGAATTCCGTGCTCTGAATTAGACCTCAAAATCAAAAACATGAGCAAAAAGAAGAAAATAGCTCTCACCATAGACAGCTTTTATGGAGAGAAAATAGGGCAGTCCCCATATCCTGAGGTTCTGAAAATAATCCCAGGGGAAGTC
>JAJPUD010007814.1:80564-100651 GCA_023553655.1 Myrmecobius fasciatus | reverse complement strand
TGTAGACAAGATTTTTCTTGCACAACAATGACAAGTTTGGAAATATGTATACATATATTCGATTTACCAATATTTTAACATAATTAACATGTAGTGGATATCCTGCCATCTAGGGGAGGGGTGGGGAGTTGGGGGAAAAATTTGTAACGGAAAGCTATGTAAGGGTTATTGTTGAAGAATTACCCACACATATGTTATGCAAATAAAATTTAAAAAATAAAATTTATAAAACAAAACAAAACAAAACAAAACAAAAAACAAAAAAAGGCTAAAAAAAAAGAGCAAATTAAAAACCCTCAATTAAATACCAAATTGGAAATTTTGAAAAAAAAAAGGGGGGGGGAGATTAATAAAATTGAAAATAAGATATTGAATTAATAAATAAAACTAAAAGTTGGTTTTATGAAAAAACCAAGAAAATAGATAAGCCTTTAGTTAATTTGATTAGAAAAACAAAAGAAGAAAATCAAATTGTTAGTCTCAAGAATGATAAGGTAGAACTTTCCTCCAATGAAGAGGAAATTAGAGTATAATTAAGAGTTACTTTGCCCAACTTTGTCAATAAATTTGATAATCTAAATGAAATGGAGGAATATCTACAAAAATATAGATTGCCCAGGTTAACAGAAGAAAAAATAAATTATTTAAATAGCCCCATTTTAGAAAAATAAATAGAACAAGCTAATAATCAACTCTCTAAGAAAAAATCTCCAAGGCCAGATATATTTACATGTGAATTCTACCAAACATTCAAAGAACAATTAATTCCAATACTATATAAACTATTTGAAAAAATAGGGAAAGAAGGTGTACTGCCAAATTCCTTCTGTGATACAGATATAGTGCTGATAGCTAAACCAGGTAGGGTGAAAATCGAGAAATAAAACTATAGACCAATTTCCCTAATGAATATTGATGCAAAAAATTTAAATAAGATATTCGCAATGAGATTACAGAAAGTTATCCCCAGGATAATACATTATGACCAAGAAGGATTTATACCAGGAATGCAGGGCTGGTTCAATATTAGGAAAACTATCAGCATAATCAATTATATTAATAACCAAACTAACAAAAAACATATGATTATCTCAATAGATGCAGAAAAAGCATTTGGTAAAATCCAACACCCATTCCTATTAAAAACACTAGAGAGCATAGGAATAAATGGGCCTTTCCTTAAAACGATCAGTAGTATCTACTTAAAAACCATCAGCAAGCATCATATGTAATGGGAACAAACTAGAACCATTCCCAATAAGATCAGGAGTGAAACAAGGCTGCCTACTGTCACCATTACTGTTTAATATTGTATTATAAATTTTAGCTTTGACAGTAAGAGAAGAAAAGAGATAAAAGGAATTAGAGTAGGTAATGAGGAAACCAAATCATCACTCTTTGCAGATGATATGATGGTATACTTAGAGAACCCTAGAAACGCAACTAAAAAACTACTAGAAACAATTTGCAACTTTAACAAAGTTGCAGGATACAAAATAAATCCACATAAATCAGCAGCATTTTTATATATTATTAAAAAAGTTCAGTAGCAAGAGATACAAAAAGAAATTCCATTCAAAATAACTGTTGATAGTATAAAATATTTGGGAATCTATCTGCCAAGGAAAAGTCAGGAACTATATGAACTAAACTACAAAACACTTTCCACACAAATAAAGTCAGACCTAATCATGGTTTAGGGTAGGCTCATGGGTAGGCCAAACAAATATAATAAAAATGACAATACTACCCAAAGTAATTTACTTATTTAGTGCCATGCCAATCAAACTCCCAATAAATTATTTTACAGATCTAGAAAAAATAATAGAAAGTTCATTTGGAAGAAGAAAAGTTCAAGAATTTCAAGGGAATTCATGAAAAAAAAAAGACTGATGAAGGTAGCCTTGCTGTACCAGATCTAAAACTATATTAAAAAGCAGCGGTCATCAAAATCATTTGGTTCTGGCTAAGAAATAGAGTAGTCGATCAGTGGCATAGGATAGGATCACAGGACAAACTAGACAATGACTATAGCAGTCTAGTGTTTGATAAACCCAAAGACTCCAGCTCTTGGGATAAGTACTCACTATTTGACAAAAACTGCTGGGAAAATTGGAAACTAGTGCGGAAGAAATTAGGGCTTGACTCACACCTAACACCACATACCAAGATAAGATCTAAATGGGTTCATAATTTGGATATAAAGAGTGATATCATAAGCAAATTAGAGGAACATAGGATAGTTTACCACTCAGACCTGTGGGAAGGAATAAATTTATGACCAAAGAAGAACTGGAAATCTTAATTGAACACCAGATAGATAATTTTGATTGTATTAAGTTAAAAAGTTTTTGTACAAACAAAACTAATGCAGACAAGATTAGGAGGGAAGCAATAAATTGGGAAATCATCTTTCCATTTAAGGGTTCTGATAAAGGCCTCATTTCTAAAATATGTAGAGAATTGTCTCATATTTATAAGAATTCAAGGCACTCTCCAATCGATAAATGGTGAAATGATGTGAACAGGCAATTTTCAGATGATGAAATTAAAACTATTTCTAGTCATATGAAAAGGTGCTCCAAATCATTATTGATCAGAGAAATGCAAATTAAGACAACTCTGAGGTACCACTACATACCTGTCAGATTGGCTAAAATGACAGGAAAAGATAATGATGAATGTTGGAGGGGATGTGGGAAAACTGAGACACTGATACATTGTTGGTGGAACTGTGAACGGATCCAACCATTCTGGAGAGCAATTTGGAACTATGCTCAAAAAATTATCAAACTGTGCATACCCTTTGACCCAGCAGTGTTTCTATTGGGCCTATTTCCCAAAGAGCTCTTAAAGGAAGGAAAGAGCCCCACATGTGCAAGAATGTTTGTGGCAGCCCTTTTTGTAGTGGCTAGAAACTGGAAACTGAATGGATGCCCATCGATTGGAGAATGGCTGAATAAATTATGGTATATGAATGTTATGGAATATTATTGTTCTGTAAGAAACGATCAGCAGGACGATTTCAGAGAGGCCTGGAGAGACTTGCATGAACTGATGCTGAGTGAAATGAGCAGAACCAGGAGATCATTATACACGGCAACAACAATACTGTATGATGATCAGTTCTGATGGACATGGCTCTCTTCAACAATGAAATGTTTCAAACCAGTTCCAATTGTTCATTGAAGAAAGCCATATACACCCAGAGAGAGGGATGTGAAATGTGTACCACAATATAACATTTTCATGCTCTCTATTGATTTTTGCTTGTATTATGTTTCTCTTCTCAGATTTTTTTTCTTGTAGATCCGACTTTTCTTGCACAGCAAGATAATTGTAAAAATATGTATACACATATTTAATTTGTCAAGTATTTTAACATAATTAACATGTAGTAAACTTCCTGACATCTAGGAGAGGTGTGGGGACTGAGGGGGAAATTTGTAACGGAAAGCTTTGTAAGGGTCAATGTTGAATAATTACCCATATATATGTTTTGCAAATAAAAAGCTTTAATTAAAAAAAAATTCAAACATGAGCAGAATTATACAAGTAGGTAAAAAACTAGGGGAGTATAGTCCTTAAGAATAACCCTAATAAATACTAATTAATTCTGATGAATTGATAGACTATAAGAAATCATTCAAAAAATTGGGAATTATGAAATTCAACTTCAGTTACCCTCAGGATGTCTACTCAAATACAATTCAAAGGAACTAAGCTGAGAAAGTACTTTCAAGGGAAAATTCAACTAAAACATCATCATATAGAGGCATATATGCTAAGAAGGGAATATAACTTTGATGTTACAGAAATTGAGTACTATAAAATACACTTTGGGGAAAGTAAATGGATCCGAGGAAGGAGGTCACATCAGACCCCATAAATACTGTTTATGCCTTCATTATCCCTTTTAATTCTTTTCTACCTAAGCTCATAGGATGTATGTAGAGGTGATTGTGAAAAATGAGGAAAAAGACTACTCTACTAACTTGGACAGTGGATCACAAGTTGTCATTCTGTTTCATATATTTTATGAGAGCTATTTGAAGAAAATGCATTTACAACCTCTAGAAGGATCTAGTTTTAGAGAATTGAGTGACAAAATATCCCTATGCAAGCATGTACATTTAGAAAATCCTGAAATTTCTTAAGAAAGTTGATGGTGACAGACAAGAAGGCTGTTTATAGCTTGGCTCTGGTGTACACAGATACATTATATATCAGTGGAGTCTCACAAATACCTTAGGAATAAAAATACTGTTACTAAGCTCTTAAATGACATTACTTGAACATATATGATTGAAGAGACAAAAGCAGGAGAACAAGAAATGCAGTTTTCCCAAACTTACAAACCACTTTGGAGATTACTGGATAAAATGATGTTAAAAAACTTTCAAGGACTTTGCAAAATACTTCACACCTGAACCAGTGTTAGCCTATAGAGATGTAAAAAACAACAACAGCAACCTTATTTTTTCCTGCAAAAAGATGCAGTCTTGGAGGGATTAGAAACCTTGTACCAAGAGGATAAAAATCACCAGAAACCAGTGGCTTTTGCCAGTAGGAGCTTGAACAACAAAGAGACTTGTTTGTTATTTCATATACAAACTGTAATTCTTTGCTGTGAAGGAGTTGTCATTGAGGTGTTCAAAGATTATTTATCTGTATGGTATGAAATTGAAAGTATGAAGTCACAGCAGTTCACTGACTATTATGATCACTGTCACAAGTTAGATACTGCTTACCAGAGAAGGGTAGTAGCATTAGCTAAACTATGAATACAGCATTCACCACCAGACAGGAAAGATTATTAATGTGGATTTATAGATGCTCTATCTTGATGGTCATGTCAAATTAAGAAACATTTATTAAAAGTTTACTGTGTACCAGGCATTTTACTAAGTACTAGGTACTAAGTACAAAGAAAAGCAAATAAAAACTCTGCCCTTGAGGGGTCTAAATGGAAGAAACAACATGCAAACAACTATATACAAATGAGATATATGCAGAATAAATTGGAGATAATCTCATGGGGAAGGTGCAACTATTAAGGATGATCAGGAGGAGGGGAAGGAGAAGGAGGGAAAAGAAGAAGAGGAATGGCTTCTTCAGAAAAAGGTGTCATATTGCTTGAATGGGCAGGAGAAGGGCTGAAGGGAGGGACAGAATTTGAAAGTCAAAATTTTAGAAAATGTTAAAATAAGATGTGCATATATATGTATACAGACACACACACACACACACACACACACACATATATATATATATACCTACATATATATGTATATACACACACTCAACACACATGTATGTGTCTATATACATATACACATATGTGTCTACATATATCAACATGGGAGAAAAGGAGTGCAGCCAAGAGATATTATCAAAGGTGAAATCCATAGGGCATGCATGGAAGAGAATGGATTTGGAGTATGAAAGAAATTCAAGATGACCCCTAGGTTGTGAGCCTAGTTAGTATTGAAATTGTAATGACACCTAAAGGAGTTAAAGTGAAGTAATCTTCACTTTATTTTTAAGTAAATCATCTTTGATTGAACTAACCTTCTCTCCCTGTTATCTATAGATGACTCAAAAACACATAGTTAATGAATAAGTTAATGAATAAGACACAAAAGAAGTCAAGAAGTGAGATAATGACGCCAAAAGATTTAAGTGCTAGTTACTTAGATACTCTGTTCTGTTGAGACAAAGACTAGAAATTAGAGCTGTGTAAGAATGCTGTGTGAGATTGTCAAAAATCCTGTGCAAAATAATAGAAAACAATTAGTGCTATGCACTGGATAGCTATCCGGTGCATGTTGTCCTATGACTATAAAAGCTTGACAATATGACAAAATGACAATAGCAATATGGGTCAAGAATGGACAGTAGACTTAATAAAGAAGATTTAACTAGACAAAATAATTACAGATAACAAGATTTGAGATGTGGACTTGTATGAAAAATAAAGTACTACCAACACAAGCTTAATATTTGGACATTATATAAACAAGAGATAAGGACACTATCTATAATCTTATTGGTAAAGAAAATTCCCAAAGAAATTGCCTTTAACAATGAACACTGATGAAGGTGAAAGAGGAAAATATAAAACCTGGCTTAAAGCTTAACATCCAAAAAAACCGAACAACAACAACAACAAAAAACAAACAAACAAACTAACTAACTAACAAAAAACCTAAGATCTTGGCAACTGTTCCTATTATTTCCTGGCAAATAGAAGAAGAAGAAATGGCAGTATGAGATTTTACATTCTTGGGTTCAAAAGTCACTGCAGATGGTAACTGAAGCCATGAAATTAAGAAATGCTTGTTTCTTGGAAGGAAAGCTATGACAAATCTGAACAGCATACAAAAAGCAGAGACATCACCTTACCAGCAAAAGTCCATATATTCAAAACCATGGTTTTTCCAGCAGCACTATGTGACTGTGAGCTAGACTACAAGGAAAACTGAGAACCACAGAATCAATACTTTCCAATTGTGCTGGAGACAATTTTTGAGATTTCCTTAAATAGCAAGGAGATCAAGTCAGTTAATACCTAAAGAAATTAATTTGGAATATTCATTGAAAGGGCAGATAGTGAAACTGAAATTCAAATGCTTTTATTACAACTGAAGTTGGGAAATATTAAAGACAACAGAAAAAGGGAGTGGCAGAGGATGCGATGGATAAATAGTGTCATAAAAACAAAGATAAAAATATAAAACCACTATTTTGTTTTAAAACTTTCACCAATAAAGTGTAACTTTAATATTTCTTAAAATTTCTATTTGTTATAGAAATTATGAAAAAAACAGCAAACCAAACACTTAAATATATGTACATCTATGTGTGTGTGATGTGATATTTTTAAAAGAATTATTATTCTTACTAATTCTTTGATATGTTCAAAATTTATCATTACCAGAACTAATTAAAAGCTCTTTTGACTTTTTATGTCTTTTATACTTTTTGAACGAAGTTTATATTGTCATCTTGGTCAAAATATTCCAATAATTTCTAAAAGAAATGGTATGGGGGATTTCTGGAGGATTATAGTCCTGGAAAAAAAGTTTAAAAAAAGAAAGGAAAAAAAAAAAAGGGCTTTAAGAGAATGTTTAGGTACATCTATGAAAGACATAGAATTAATGGTATAGAAAGATAGACAAAAATGGAAACAAAGTTTGTGACGTATCTTTCTTGTGAAGGATGAAAGGAAATTACAAGAAAGAGTGCTGGGTATGTTTGTGGAACTTGTTACCAAGGCAGAGACTGGTCTAGAATTTAACTTGGCTTTTTATAGGGGTGTTTCCTAGTAGTGGGTAGGAAGGAGACATAATATAATTGGATTTTCTCTATTTAGAGTAGGGTATTCATTGCCTGGGGTTATCTGCTAGTCTTTGTCTTTGGAAGTTACATTATGTACTTTTAGCTAAATCTCTTATCCTGAGGTTACTTGAAAACAAGTCCTAAAATTTCACACTGTAGTCAGATGGGATTGGCTTCAAAAAAATACTGGAAACATAACAATGAAGAAATGTGTAGAAGTCTGTGTTATAGGACAACCAAAAGTGGAAATACAAGGGGAGAGAATTGAGCAATCTAGAATAATTAGAGTCATGATTGTGTGGTGCTGCATGAGGAAGCAAAGATTTTGTTTTATAATGTTTGTACTGTAGTACACAAAAATGAAAGAAAATAATTATGGAGGTAATCTTACTTTCCTCCTTCCCCCTAAGGCTAAGTTAGTTTTTAGCTAAATAAATTCCATAAAAATCAAAGAAACTAATGTGACTAAAACTTACTTTACTAAAGCACAATTTCACAACTTGGTATTTAAATTGGACTTTGAAACAATCAATCCTACAGACAAGGAAAACCAGTTAATAGTTTTTTGTCTAAGCGTTCAACTCTGGGATTTGGCATCCCAATTTGCAACCTGGAACAATGATATTACTTACACTTACTCAGATTTCCTCTAATTATTTCTTCTGACCCTCATATACTAATAAATGGTCCATTACAGAGCATTAAAACTGAATTCTTTCCATTAAAATGATTTTGTTGCTAACAAACACAATCAAAGTTTAATGTACAGTGTTGGTTAATACCACATTGTTTTAATGTGGAGTGAAAGCTCTCCAGTATAAAATAATTGTAACACTAATTAGGCTTCTTGGTTCAATCAATTAATTGAGAAAAGGTGATGAATCTTCCCACATCCATCTAAATATTGCTTATGTTCTGAGTTTATTTTTGGTCTATTACTTCTTGATATAAAGATTTGTAAGCTTTAATATGAAATTTATGTAATTTAGAAAATATAAGCCCTGAAAAGACATAATTTTTGATATCTTAATTTAGACACTTTTATTTGGGTAATAGGGAGGATAATTTTTTTTTGATATAATTGACATGTTCTTGGTTATGTCTGAATGATCTGAGAAATTTATATTTCTTAAAGTATTATACTGATAATATAAATTCCATACATATTTATTAAATTAATGTCAAATAAATGTTATTTTTCAAGATCTGTGTAGTTAGTAAGATAACCTTTCCCCCCCTTTCTTACAACTTGTTTTAGCAAAGAAATTACTAAAAACCAAATGGAGTCAAGTGAAATCCACAAGTACTCATTAAGTGCCTACTCAATACACAGTATATTTTTAAAATGAAGAAAATTTAGTGCCTGCCTGAAAACATGTTTACATTAAAGTTTAAAAGATAACTAACACAAAATAATTAAAGAATTATACTGGGTAATATACTTAATTATTTAAGTAATTAATTGGCAGATCATATGGGGTGACAGTTAAATCTGTAATTAAGTTAACTGTAATGTTAAGGGAATAAGAGATCATGTTAGAACAGTGAATTTTAGCCTGGCATCTTATAAATAGTTTGGATATCTGTTAACTTGGATGGGAAAAAATATATGTTTATTTCCACATAATTAGTTTCCTTTATAAGCTAATATATTTTATTTCATGCATTTAAAATATTATTCTAAGAAGTGGCCCATAGACTTTACTGCCAAATGAATATATGATATATGACATATGATAAGTACATGTATAGTTATAGATACATGGTTAAGAACCACTAGTTTAGGCTACAGTTGGTGTAGATTGTTTTGTTATAATTAATTTAAATTTATTCATTGTGAAATTTATATTCAGTTTTGTCTTCCTGTCTTTATCATTGTGTTTAGCTTAGTGTTTGTCATACAGTAAGTGTTTAACAAATATTTGATAGCTGATTGATTGACAAACAAGGGAAAGATAAAATTTAAACTGAAATGAGAGGACCTTCCAGTTAAGAGCCAAAGATAGGAAAATAGGAATAAACATGGAGTATGTGGGCATCTACCTTCAAGAAACATATATTCTAAGAGGTACAAGCAATACTAATAGTGGTGGCCAAGATCAAGAGTTTTAATTTAGTGAGTCAGACTATGAAGAGTTGCTTCATTAGGGCAGTTAACTTACACACCTTTTTCAAAGAAATAATATTGATTTGATTACTGTCTGCAGCAAAAGGAGTAGAAAATATGAGGGTTTGGGATTAATTGCTACTTGGGATGTTGGACAGATGTGAAGATGTTAGAGACTACATGGAGGTAAGAGTGGAAATAAACATGAAAACTATTTACAAATTATGTTTTTTGTCTTCTTATTGGTGTATATGTGGGGGTGGGAGCAAATGGTTCGTGCATTTGTGAGAATTCATGTAAGCTAACTTTAGAAAGTTCTTTGAATTCTGCGACTGAACTTCCAAAAAAAGGTTTTCTGTCAAGATGAATCAAGATTTCTCTGCTTTTTACTGCCTTTGGCCTTTGAATGTTTCCCCCCCCCATTTGAAGAACCATAAGTACTTATATAAAGGGAGAAGTCCTCAAAAGTATAAAAATAAGGTAATTCTTTTGTATTCCCCCGCACCCCATATATTCTATGTGGTAAAAGCATTGAAACCTGTATAACACTGTAAAAATTTGAGCTATTCTGGTCTACATCTGTTGGGATTTAGGATGTGTAAATAATTTGTCTCCACATTCTCTAAATATTTGATTTTGGGAAATTTTATATGAGTGCTAAAATTCCTCTACATAGAAGTTATTTTGGTAAATTAGTATATTTATTTTTCAGCTAAGACTTTTCCACAAATTATTCAGTTTGTATTTTAAGGTTATGCATGTTTTTGTTTGCTGACCTTACTTTGTTCAAGGAGATGCAGGTCTTTATATATATGACTTTTAGAACATGGGCTATCAAACCACTCTATTGTAAATTAGATCAGTGTTCTACAAAATGAAATACATAAGGTGATACATAGATTGTGAGGAAATAAAATATAAAAACTATTATATTTATATTTATTTTAACATGTGAAAGAAAACTAGATTCATTAACATTTAATATTTAGATTGACCTTGGGAACCCATTAAGTCTGTATTTTTGACAGTCAATGGTTATATAAAGCAGAACTGTCAAATTTAAAATCTAGTTGGGAAGTATTTAACAAAATAAAATATAAAATATAGATAAAATTATATTTAAAAAATAAGTCAAAATAAGACCTGAAGGAATCCTTATCTATGAATTGATGGTCTTCATTTCTATTTGAGTTTGACACTATTGCTGCATGGAATGCAAAAAAAGGTTGGGAATTTCACAACTCAGAAAGAAAGGTAGGAAAGTGTGCAAAACTTCCTTGATACTGATTTTGTCTACTTGTTGAAATGTTCTTTTTTGTTGTCTCTTACTGGATCATGTTGTATCATGCTATATCTCCTAGTCTTTAAGCATAAATGACTCTTACTGTTTATTCTTGAGGATTTTCTTTTCTCTAAAAGAAACATATATTTCTTTTAGATACATAAAGGAACACAATACATATGTATATGTACATATACATATGTATATGTATGTTTATATGTATAAATATAATACATAAAAGAAATGTATTATTTCCTGAGGGACATTTAGTGGCACAGTGGATAGAGCACTGAGCTTGGAGTCAAGTCTCAGACACTAGCTATGTGGCTCCTAGTCAAGTCATTTAATCCCATTTGCTTCAGTTTCTTCATCTGTAAAATGAGCAGGAGGAAGAAATTGCAAACTACTCCAATATCTTTGCCAAGAATAATCCAAATGGGATCAGGAAGAGTCAGGCACAACTGAACCAAATGAACAACAATAAAAAATCTCTCTGAATTCCAGTCTCACATTTTTCTTTCTTTGGATGATCTACCAGCGACTCAAATCTAATATTCCAAAAGGGAATTTATTATCCTTCCCCTTAAACCATCTTCCTCTAAACTTTTAAGTCTGTATTTCAGGCTTGCAGTCTCAGAGCTAATTCCTTGACAATTCTTTTTTTCTTCACTACTTTTTCCACTCAACTGTCTAGATTCTTCGATTCTATCTTCACATAATTTCTAGTACCATTTCCTATCTTCACACCTTTGCAACTGTTACAATAGGTAAAACTCCCATTCATTCTCACCTAAACTGTTGTACTAGTTTCCTAATTAAATTAAATGTTTTTTATTTCTCCCTTCTTTGATCCATCCTCCAGATAGACATCAAATCATTCATAAATCTGAAAATACCACTCTCCCTCTTCTCCAAATTTTTCAGTCATTTCATATTTGCTCTAGGATAAAACACAAACTCCTCAGCATGGTATTTAAAGTACTCACAGACCGACTCTCCCCTTTCCAGATTAATTTCATATTACTATCCTTATACACTCTACAATCTAGCCAAATTGTGAATGAGAAACATAAAATTTCATCTCCCATCTCTATGCCTTTGCAAAGACTGTTGCTTTTGCTCAAAAATCATCCTTCTTCACCTCTACCTCTTGGAATCCCAGGCATTTTCTCAAGTAAACAAATTTGCAACCTTCTCTGTGAAGCATTTCAATCTCACTTCCCTCATGTATTCAAGTCTTTTTCTTCTTCAAATTATTTTGCATGTACTTAATTCAAAATTCTTGAGGATAGAAACAGTATATATTTTGTATTCCTTACATTTATTACAGTATCTAGCATATAATAAACAGTAAATATTTTTTTTAATTAAAGCTTTTTATTTGTATAACATATGTATGGGTAGTTCCCCAGCATTGATCTTACCACGTCCATCAGAACTGATCATCATGTAATATTGTTGTTGCTGTGTATAATGATCTCCTGGTTCTGCTCATTTCACTCAGCATCATCAGTACATGCAAGTCTCTCCAGGCCTCTCTGAAATCTTCCTGCTGGTCGTTTCTTGTAGAACAATAATATTCCATAACATTCATATACCATAGTTTATTCAGCCACTCTCCAATTGATGGGCATCCATTCAGTTTCCAGTTTCTAGCCACTACAAAAAGGGCTGCCACAAATATTCTTGCGCATGTGGGTCCCTTTCCCTCCTCTAAGATCTCTTTCGGATATAGGCCCAATAGAAACACTGCTGGGTCAAAGGGTACGCACAGTTTGATAACTAACAGTAAATATTTCTTTATTCACCAATTTAAATGAAATTTGTGACACCTTATTTGGACCTTAAAATAAAGGAAGGATTCAACAGCTAGAAATGGGGTGGAGAAGAGTCCATTTTAGTCATGGGTAAATGGTCTGAGTAGATACATAGATGCATGATAGCAGAATGGGACAGGCTAATTCTTCAGGGATAAGATACAACAGCCCAACATGGCACTTCAAATCCTCTGTGAAACTACAACAGTATCTAAGACACATACACATACATACATGCATTTTCAGATGAGCGTATGTGTATGTGTTTGTATGGGGGGGAGTAGTTGACAATCGTTTTCACTTTCATAGAACCTTTCTTAATGCTCTCTTTGCTCCAAATAAACTGAATTTCGAGTTATTCCCAAAACATAATTTTCCATCTCTTTCCATCCAAAATCCTTCTGTGATTTTGCAGTGATGATCTTCCATATCTGAATATATTCTTCCCTCACCTTATCCTCTTAGCATCCCTACAATCTTTTAAAACATAGGTGATGAGATCTCTCTTGATCACTCCAATTGTTAGTATTCTCTCCTTCCTGAAATTGTTTTCTATTTTTTGCATATTTTCATTTTATTTACCTTGTGAGCATTTACATCCTCTTCCCTCTGTCTGCCCCCTCCAATTATGTAAATGCCTTTATACAAAGACACTTGCATCTTTGTCTTTGTATATTTAATATTTGGCATAGTGCCACACATAGCATAGGTACTTAATGTTTTCTGTTCAACATTTGTTAACAAGAACATGAGATGGCAAGAATTCAGTTTTGACTAGATTATAGAACACCTAAAACTAAATTCAGTGCCTGAAACCTATAAAACCGGCTTTCAAAGAATAAAAATAATACAAAATATTTTCTTTTTGGGTGTCAATAGACATTTTCTACTATTGTTCATGGATAAGAAAGATATTTATACAATGCTTATGGCAGTTGAAAAAGACATTGACCAGATAAACTTTCAACATTTTGGAAGTGATATGCATTCATCAATCTTCTTATTTGAAATATTAGATTTAGGCAAAGAAAGTGTTTATTGAAAAACACTAAATAGTTTTCTTTTTTTATTAAAAGCTTTTTATTTACAAAACATATGAGTGATTTTTCTACATTGACCTTTGCAAAAAACTTTTTTTTCCAAGCTTTTCCCCTCCTTCCCCCCATCCCCACCCCTAGATGACAGGTAATCTAATACATGCTAAATATGATAAATTATATGACAAATCCAATATATCTATACATATCTATACAGTTATCTTACTGCATAAGAAACATCAGATCTAGAAAGAGAAGAAAAAAAACAACCTAAGAAGGAAAATAAAATGCATGGATATATTCAAAGAAAGTGTTAAAATGCTGTGTTGTGGTCCATATTCAACTCCCACAGGCCTCTCTCTGGATGTATATGACTATTTTCATCGCTGAACAATAGGAACTGGTTTGAATCACATCATTGTTGAAGAGAACCATGTCCATCAGAATTGATCATCGTATAGTCTTGTTGCTGTGTATAATGTTCTCCTGGTTCTGCTGATTTCACTCAGCATCAGTTCATGCAAGTCTCTCCAGGCCTCTCTGAAATCATCCTGCAGGTCGTTTCTTACAGAACAATAATATTCCATAACATTCATATATCATAATTTATTCAGCCATTCTCCAATTGATGGGCATCCTTTCAATTTCCAGTTTCTTGCCACAACACTAAATAGTTTTCTGTGGAATTTGTCAGACATCAAGTTGCAAAACAACATAGACTAATGAAAGCTAATTTTAAAAAGTATGGAGTAAATGTACCACAAGTCTGTAAGAGAATCATAGAAAAGATTTTCTTTCAATAGAATATAAATGTGATAGAAACCTCTAAAAGCTGACAAAACCTTGAATAGATACGAATTAGAAAGGAATCAAGAAACAAAGGATATACTCAATGTACTGAATTTAAAGATATTGGCAGAGTGCCAAAATGGCATCTAGACCCATTTCCTAGTCTGAGTCTTCCACTACAAAGTTTTGTTTGGCCATCATACTGCTTTCCTGGTAATTCATTCTTCCTGGGGCAGGCTACTCCCACCATGTTCGGAAGTCTTGGATCTCACATCTTGGGTGACACTCATAATCCGAAAGGATTTAAAAACAAAAGTGTATGTGTGCCTTTCCCTTTTCAACGTCCACTATTATAGACTCATTGATGGCATGCATAGAGTTTATACCACACTTCTGCCTTAATTTCCTTATTGTGCTTTGGCACACAATAAGCAGCCCTCAAATGTTTGTTGATGGTTATGATAACATTTATTGTGCTTTCTGTCAAACACATAATCCCATTCTTTCCTCTATCTTTCCCTG
This sequence comes from Myrmecobius fasciatus, assembly GCA_023553655.1. Taxonomy (NCBI): domain Eukaryota; kingdom Metazoa; phylum Chordata; class Mammalia; order Dasyuromorphia; family Myrmecobiidae; genus Myrmecobius; species Myrmecobius fasciatus. Next base: position 85,756 of record JAJPUD010007814.1, on the reverse strand, counting down.
CAATTACATTTTAGTTAGTATCTACAGTCACTCACACCATTTAATTGGCACAGTACAACTTATATAACTTCTCTAAGATTTGATTAACAAATTTCTACCTCCTGCTCCCTGTAATTCATAATTTCCTTCTTTGTGTAGGTGAACATCTCTTTCTCCTGTTGCCTCTCAACACAATTCACTATTTCTCCTGAAGAGACTATGGACATTCTTACTGTATCTTTGAAAAATAATAGAACTTTGGTCAAGTAGTTAAATTGTTATCTAGAGATTCTTACTGATGGAGAGAGACCATGAGAGGTACAGAGAACAGGTACTTTGAAAATGTTTTTTCTCAGAAACCATATGTTAACTATCATCTATGAAAAAGATTGAACAGATATTTTCTAAGAGAAATGAATTTAATTCTTATGATGTAGAAAAGTTATACTAAAGACAATTTTTGAGAGTGTCATCCTGAGAAAACTGAATAGTGGGTTCTTGTTTCAAGATTGGAAAAGGTCAGCAGTTGCAGTTGTTGGTCAGAGGTGACTTTGTCATCTTTATCACTGCAATACATTATTGGAATATTTAAATACTTTTGTATTGTTTGTCATATTGTTTCCCACTCAACGAATAGTATAGCAAATGCCAATTATTTTTATTAATATTTCTTTATTAAAAAGATGGGGGAATTTATATATATGTATATATTTGCACACACACATACATACATATGTATATATATACAGTGGGAATTTAAGGCTAACATTTTTTTAATTATTGGGGAAAATGTGCATTTTTTTAAGTTATGAGGAAAAGTCAGAATAAATTCATTAATTGCCCTAAAATCAGGGTTGAGAATTTTTCAGGGGAAAAACCAATAGCAGTGAGAATGGTGAAAACTCTACCCAAGCTACACATAAAGGAATTATCTTTATGAAACCCCTGCTACACTTTTCCTACATAGCTTAACCTTAGTCCCCCCCTAAGTTCAAAACTCATTTCTCCTACTTCTCCAACCTTTTCAATGCCTTCTTTATTTCCACAATCCTGCTATATCCCTGCCATCTTCAGATACTCATTGAATTTTAGTTTTCTTTTAATGATGAGAAATTTCTAGGCTCTATCTTCAATACATCATAACCATGCACAGGAATGAGTCTTAGGTCAAAGTACCTGATTTTAAACCAACTTAATTTGTCTAAAGTAACAGTTATTCTGGTAAAATGACAGAGGAGAAATGTTATTTATCTCTAACACATTTGCACATACACATGTCACGCACACACATGTGTATTCCAAATACTAAAATAAGAAGAAAGTCCCATTCATTTTTCTTTTTAAATATTTTATTTATGCTCTTTGAAACAGAAACACTATTATTTTCAAATGATTCCCCTATCCTAGTAGACCTCTTCTATGCAATACTACTTATGTGCATATATATATATAGGATTAAGAAGATAAAATATTATATATATATTATAATACAATATTTAATGCTATAAATCCACATATATTGTACATACAATATGGCCATGAAAAGCAAAGTAACACATTGATCATTTCTGGAAAATATATACCTTACTCTGTACCTATAGCAGCCACATCTCTGCCAAGAGAAGAAAGACATGCTCTGCCATTAGTCCTCTAAATTAAAGATTTTTCAAAATGTTAGAGTTTTGAAGTCTTTTCAACATTTCCTTGCTTTGTATTATGATGATCCTCATGTAATTTTTGTCTTGGTTTTGCTTTGACTGTATTGATTAAAACAAGTCATCCAAGTTTTCCCAAATCCTTTATAAATATATATCTTTTTTGTGATACAATAAGAATATATTACATTTGTAGTTTATTCATACCATAGTTTCTTAAATCTTTCACCAACCAATGGCTACACACTTTCCTTTTTTTTTTTTTTTTTTTAAAGAAAGAGACTCGATTTGTTGTGTTGTTTAGTCTTGTCTGATTCTTTCTGACCCCATTTGGGGTTTTCCTGGCAAAGATACTAAAATGGTGTGCAATTTCCTTCTTCAACTTGTTGTACAGATGAGAAAACTAAAGTAAACAGGCTTAAGTGACTTGTTCAGGGTCACATAGATGGTAACTGCCTGAGGCTTGATTTATGAGTTTAAATCTAAGATTATAAATTTCAAACTGGACTTGTGATTTTATTGATATAGAAAGCTTCCAGATCAGGAGATTCTTTCAATTTGAAGTCTTCTTATCTGGGAGTTCTCTATACCAAAAAAATCACAAGTCCAATGTGCCCCCCCCCAAAAAAAAATGCTTGAAATGTTTCTCTCTTTCTTTTGCTTTCATGTTGTATATGCCCTTACAATTTTTTGATTAAGGAATAGATAGAATTTTGAATATATATATGTATGATAGTTGAAAAAATTCACAACTCTTCCAAAGGCTCATTCATGAGCTTATATTACCAAAGTTTCTCTAATATATAGTATGTTTCTAAATCAGATAGGGAAAATTCATTTATTTTAGTTTCCATTTTTTATTAACTGTGATATGGAACATTACTTTGTGTGTTTGTTGATAATATGCATTTCTTATTTTGAAAAATTAGTGGGAAGCTAAATGGTGCAGTAGATAGAGCAGCGGATCTGGAGTCAGCAGGACCTGAGTTCAAATCTGGATTCATATAATTAACATTTACTAGTTGTGTGACCTTGGGCAAGTCACTTAAGCCTAATTTCCTTGGGCGGAGAAGAAAGAACATTATTTGTTCTGGATATAAAAAAGGTCACAAAATTTTTTTTTAAAAGAATTAAAAAGTATGAGATTAAGGACCTTTCATAGCTATGGCTAAGGAGGGAGAAATTATTAACTAAACAAATGCTAAGAGCAATCATAAAAATCCATTAGTAAATTAAAAATAGAGGGTTTGGGACTTTTTTTGCACTGGAAAGATACCAATTAGAAAAATATTTTTGCAGCAAATATATCTAATTAAGGAATAATATTGAAATTATATAATGCATTAACATGCAGACACATTAATGGTATCTTTGCATCAAAGAGCACATACAAAGTAATGAATTTAAGGATAGAATCTAAAATTGCCTTTTAAATGCCTATTTCACAACACTACCAGAATACTCCACTGGTGAGCCTGTCCTTCCAGAACTTCTAATAATAGACAGTTACCTTTTCCCTCTTCTCTACAAATTTGATTAGTGCAAAGCAGAAATACAGAGTTCTTTTGATATGCATTTCTCTGATTATCAATGATTTTTGAATATTTTATATGATTATTGAAAATTTTACATTTCTCCTTTTAAGAAGTATTCATTCATATTCTTTGACAATTTGTTTGATGGTAAATTACTTTTGTTCTTAGATCTTTATATATCCTACGTATAAGATGTCAAAATTTCGTAGGAGACACTGGCTATAAAGATTTCTTCATAGCTTCTCTCACATCATTTCTTCCCTGTCCCATCTTTCTCTATCTCCTCCCGATGCCACTTGCTCCTTCTCTGAAATACTCTCTTCCTTTCTCTAACATGCTCCCAAACCAATAACTCTTCCAACTAGAGGCTCCATTTTAACTATTAATTGCTTTTACAAATGAATCTTTCTTGTTCCTTGTCTTTAAATCACTTTTTTTTACTTTAAACTTTAAGAATCACAATTAAATAACTTTGAATCAAATTTCATAAAACTTATACACATCTAGCAGAGCTGAAAAAATTTTAAGGCATAACTCGTAGTTTACAAATTACTCACTACTTCCTATATTTTAACTTAAAATCCATTAAAACACAGCTTTAAATTCCCAGTAAAATAAAACTGATTTTGCTATCATCTCAAATAACGAATTTCACTAAATTGATTAAATATAGTTTCCTTCTTTCCATCTGTCTCCACATAGCCCTGCTTCAGTCAGGGAATGGGTTAAAGGGGGATGCCCCAATTTAGTTGAATTGCTTTGGAATCTTGAAATGACCAATTGCAAAATTACCCAATCATTATTCTCAGTGGATTTTTCCTAGAGTTCCAACTTTGGCCAGAGCTGGAGCCTACAGGAAAGTCAAGCCTTTCTCTCTCTCTTTTTTTTCCCTTAAGAAATTCTAACTCATAGAACAGACATGACAGACATTCTGCTCAAAGACACAAACACAGACAAAAATTACCTGGAAGAGAACTATCCCTCCCCCACTTTCTCACATAAAACAGAAATACACAAGTGCACTTTTTTTCTTTCTTTTTTTGTTCCTCCAAAGATTTGAGTTGGGACTGCTCCCTCTCAATGATCCCAGGGTCCCCTACTCTGAGGGCAACCCTTTCCACTGGATCATCAGAGCATCCAATATCATAGCTTGACCTCCTCTAATACACAGAGCCTCTTGGCTTGGGCTATCAAGCTCAGAAGAAGTTGCCTACCTTCCTGGCCAATCACAGAGCGCTACTGTCCTATGTCTTTTATCAGGGCTCTTTTCCTGGCTCGATCCTTCCACTGGAACATCAAGCCTTGATGATTCCAGGACTCATTGCTGCTTAAGGAGAACCCAAGGACACATTGAAACAGTCCCCCATGGATTACTCGTGCATAAGTTATCTGGCTCTCTCTTATCTGGGCTTCATCTTCAAAGACTTGTGCTTCTGTTTGTATCTGTGTCTCTCCTAGCCCATTCTTCACAGAGAGAGAGGCTGAGAGTCTGACCTCAAGGATGGTCAGAGAAAACCCAATCCATGCCTGTCTTGAACCAGGGTCCCAGCCATCTCTGGGAAACCACAGATCACAGACGAGTCCCCAAAAACTGTGTGGGACAGGTGCTTGACTCCCTTTCCCAAATTAACTAATCAGAGACATTTTCAGGTACAAAGATAAAGCATTTATTTAATCCCTGCAGGGAGAGGTCCAGACATACCTAGGAGCCATACCAACTCCTGCCAGGTGCTCCTGAACCTGACCAGCCGGAAGTATAATACCGGGTTAAATAGGAAAAGACCCAAACCTTTTCATTGGAACAAGACCTCATCTTCTTACTCTGGGGATAGGGTTCATGTGACCCAGGCCCAGTCTCAATACTGACAAATTATTCATCAATCAGTCCCATTCATTACTTTTTTTTTTTAATAAAGCTTTTTATTTGCAAAACATATGAGTGACTTTTCAACATTGACCTTTGCAAAAAAAAAAAACTTTTTTTTCCAAAGCTTTTCCTTTCCCTCCCCCCACCCCCCACCCC
>JAJPUD010007814.1:38918-67969 GCA_023553655.1 Myrmecobius fasciatus | reverse complement strand
AGAGAGAGAGAGAGAGAGAGAGAGAGAGAGAGAGAGAGAGAGAGAGATGGGTTATATGTAGCACTTTCCAATATTTTCTTTCAGAAAAGTACTCATGATATATGGATTTGAGAATTATTTCATCTACAAGTCTTTGGCCTCTCATTCCTTACTCTTGGTGCATATAATGCCACATATATTTTTCACTCTTTTTACCTAAATCTGACCTTATATTGAAGACACTGAGAATTGAAGTAATTGGTTGTTTAATTTGGAGGTCTTTTCACATTCTTAGAATATCTCTGTGACTTAATCCTCTTCAACAAATATTAGCACATAAGCTACATTTGTTTTCTTGGTGATCTCTAATCAAACACTATCATGACTGCTACATTTTATCATATAAAATGGCTATATTTCCCATGAAAAGTTTCTAGTAGTCTGATGTACAATTAATCCAACTCGGCAAACTCTTTCATTTGTCCTTCCCAGGAGTATTTGTGAGCCATCCTTGAATTTACACATGACTACATTTTGTCTTCTGCTTTCATTTACACTGAGGATTTCAAGATTTATGTGATTTAGTTCCTCCAATAGAACAAGCAGCTCACATTTAGAGCACCAGAAGCACAGTTACTGTTTATAGATACCCTAAAACTTGCATAATTTTAGCACTTACTCTCCTTTTCTGCCATTGTATCCTCATTACTATAGGAGCAGAAGGTGATTGCAAAGGACTAAGGATAATTTTATATTTTTGTTTATTTTATGAGTTACTGTTGCATAGAAATAACAACTATCATTTATATAGTGCTTTAAGATTTGAAAGTATTTTTATATTTATAAGTAAAATCTCAATATTCCTTGTAACACTCTTATGAAATAGGTTCTATTATTACTCCCATTGTCAAGCTAAGGAAATTGAATCTAAGAAAGGTCAAATGGCTTACATAGAGTCCAACAGATAGGATTCAAAGCATGGTTAAATTTCAAGTGTTTTTGTCTCCAAGTCTGGTGATCTTATCAATTATATCATCTAGCTTTCTCACCAAGTAGTCGGTTTACCATTTGCAAATTTCTCTATATTTAGGCTAGTCCTATAAAAATAGACAAGATATTGCTAAGACCAGACATGAAGCCTTTTTAATATAGTCTTTGAGAATCCTGATTCTCTTCCCTACAATGCTGAGTCAATAATTTCTTATTTCTAATTATGAAATTATATTAATTATTTAACTATTAAAACTACAAATAGTTTTGTGTGGACCTGTCTTCAATTCCAAATTTTCTTGTGATCTAGAGTTTAAAAAAAAAAGTAAACCTTTCTGTTCCAGTTTCAGAATCTCATAATTGAAAAGGATCTCACTAAATCATGTAATCAAATCCATACTTGAAAAAAATCCATACTTGAATAAGAATCCCATTTATTAGAGACTAAAAATATGGTTCTCCAACCTGTTCTTTAAAGATTTTCAGTGATCTCTGTGGAAGTAACTGTAGCAGGTAGAAATAGTCCTTTGAAACAGTTTGTTCCTTTTAAAAATATTTTTAATTCTTACCAAAAAAATCTTTACATTAAAACTAAATCTACTTCACAGCAATTTCCACTGTTTCATCATACATAAAATAAGAAGTTTGAACTAATTTATTCGTTAGGTCCCTTTCATCTTTAAATTATATAGCCTAAGAGATGGAGGTGATAGAAACTGGTATGCTTGGGGTTTGACCACTTCTGGAAAAGTGGACCAATGAGTTAGTTCTTAGCTTAGTAAGGATGAATTTTTAAATCCATGGTAATCAGAATGAGTGCAAGATTTGATGAAGTTAGGTCTGAAACAGCTTATTAGGATTATACATAATTCCTATGAATAAAATGTGTCCTTTCATATACTTACCCTTTCTGAGTAGTAACTATGTTACTTGACCCTTGCTCCATATAAACCTTGCTTCTCCCCTGTTCTCAATACTAGTGACATGTCTTGGTTACTAAGCAATAAACATTTGACTACAGAAAGACAGAGGTAAAGTCTAAGGATTATTGTTAATAATAGCACTTTCCCCACTGACTGTTCCCTTTCCCCCCTTTTCTTCTGCCTGCCTTCCCTTTTTCATAGTTAGTGACTGTGCATAATTAATTCACTATATAGTCTTGCTGTTCCCATTTCCCCTTTGTCTCTCAGGAATCATAAAACCTTGAAGAAAAGGAATTAGCATGTGGAAAGACAGATTTTAGAGTATCCAAGGTAAATGGGAATATAATTAGGACGGCACTGGCTTGTAATTAAAAGCAGGATTTATGTACTTCCCCATTATCTGTGGAGATAACATGAAGAAGAAATATGGCTAATTTGGGGGCAGACATGACATTCTTAGCCCATAGCTGTGGAACTACCTACCTAGCTGAAGTAACCCTAATAAAGTTACCTGTCAGGTAAAATTCTGGCTACTTTATAAAGTTTTCTCAATCTCAGGGAATTGTTCTGAGTATAAATTGACTTTAATTTTGAAGGGAGTTTCCTCTTGTGCTGTCATACCTAATTACCTATGCTTTACCATTTAAGGCAGGAAATTTTTATGCAGGTGTTAAGAACTGGGTAAAACAAACTGATTCTACATTCAGATCAATATGGTAAAGAGACAGCTTTCCTGATACATTCCCTTGATATAGTTGGTTTTAACTTTTATTATCTTTAATCCTGATCTTAAGAGGAAGGCAGTAACATTCTTTTTATAGATGATACTGAGTGGAGTACAGGCTTTGGTTTAATAACCATATCATAATTCAGTATTGTTCTTCTGATTGAAGCTTTGCCATTACTGTACATTACCATATTAACAGGTGTATAATTTGGAGCCATTCATTTTAATTTATTTATATGTTTCATTTTATCAACCTCTGCTAAGGACACATTTGGCATTTTCTTTCACTTGCTGGTTTATCCAGTGAGTTGCTTCTCAGTTGTGTAATGAATATTTGCATTGGTAACTGCAGCAGGTGTTTAGGCTCTTGGCAGGGTTGTCTCTTGGAAGATAACCAACCCAGCTTGCAACATATCCTTTGGAAGGAAATTTCAGTGCCACCATAAGTTTCTTCTGTTCATATATGATATGTGTCAGAGAATCTAGGAGATTCTATTGATTTTCATGAATCTACTATCTTTTTTTATTTTTAAAAATTATTTATTTATTTCATTAAATATTTTCCAATTATATGTAAAAATTAAATCATTTTAAAAATTAATTTCATATGCTCTTCTTTTATTTATTCCCTTCTTGAGAAGACAAGCAATTTGATACTTATATGTAAAATCATTTAAAAAAAACATATTTTAGCCATGTTAGAAACACACATACATACTCTAAAGTATTTTTAAAAGTATGTTACAATCCTAGATTCAGAGGTTATTTTTCTTTCTCTAGAGGTAGATACCATTTTTCATCATTAGTTCTTTGGAATTTTCTTGGATCATCGTCTTGATCAGAGACTCTAAGTCTTTCAGAGTTGATTGTTGTTACAATATCACTATTACTATGTACAATGTTCTCCTGGTTCTACTAACTTTGTTTTGTATCAGTTCACATAAGTCTTCCAGGTTTTTTCTGAAACCATCTCTCTTTTAATTTCCTAAAATAGAATAGTATTCCATCACAATCTTAATTTACAACTTGTTCAGCCATTTTCCAATTGGTGGGTATCCCCTGAATTTTGAATTCTTTATTGCCACAAAAAATAATAATAAATATTTTTGTACACATAAGTCCCTTTCCCTTTTATGTCAGAAATGGTACCTCAGGATTGTTTTAATTTGCATTTCTCTAATCAAGATTATTTAGAACATTTTTTTCCCATGAGACTATTGCTAGCTTTGATTTCTTTCTCTAAAAACGACCTGTTCATATCTTTTTACCATTCATCAACTGGGGAATGGCTCTTATTTTTATAAATTTAGAATTTCTTTTATATTTGAGAAATGAGACCATTATCAGAGAAACTGGCTATAATCTCTCCCCTTCCAATTTCTTGTTTTTCTTCTCATTTTGGCTGCATTAGTTTTGTTTGTGCAAAAATATTTTAATTTTGGGCAATCAAAACATTCTATTTTACTTCCTGTAATCTTTTCAACCTCTTGTTTAGTCATAAACATTTCTATCATCTGTGGATTTTTTCCTATTGCTCCCCTAATTTACTTAATAAACTTTATTTAAATTAGATATCCATTTTGACATTGTATTCATATGTAGAGGTGTGAGATATTGACTTATGCTTAGTTTTTGACAAACTGCTTTCTGGTTTTCCCAGCATTTTTTGTCAGATGTTGAGTTCTTACTCCAAAAGCTTGGATGTTTGAATTTATCAAACACCATCAAAAACTAGAGTTTATCAAACAAATAGATTACTATTGTGTATTATGGACCTAATCTATTTCACTGACATACCACTCTATTTTTTAGCCAATATCAAATTGTTTTTAATGATTACCACTTTTAATATAGTTTGAAATCTGGAATTCATATAATTGATACAAAGAAAATTCTTAATAATTTGAGTTATCAAAAATATAAATCTAAATTTGTATCTTTGAATATAGGGCAGAATACAGGGGTAGAGCAAAGATGGAAGAGAATAGACACAGATGTGTCTGGCCTTTTCTGACTACCTCTCAAGCCAGATTAAGCCTCTAAACTAGTTTTGAAGTAACAGAATCCACACATATTAGGAGTACAACACATTCCCAGAAGAAGATACCTTGGAAGAACTTCAGAACAGGTCTGTTTCAATCAGGTAGGGGGACAGTCTGCCAAGCCCAGAGCACACCTTAGGAAGCCAGGTCAAGAAGCTGGGGTGGGAGAGTCAGAGCATTGTATCTGCATACCAGAGAATCTTCTACGAGGCTCTTGGGCTACTCTGTCCTGGTTGCAAGTAGGTGGTTAGCAAATATGCTATAAAATTCCCAAATTTTACCCAAAAGCAAATACAAAAGGCAAATTGTAAGCCACTGAGTCCCAGAAAAATGTGAGACCTGGCCACAATTACCCAGCACCTGAAATCAGTCAGCAAAATTTCCCAGAGCAAACTAAAGCTGCTTTTGCTCTTTTGCACTAAGAGCAGATCTCAACCCTTAAAAAATGAGCAAAAAAGGAAAAATTACTGACCATAGACTGCTTTTATGGAGAAAGAGAGAGAATTACAGACCTCAAAACCTGAGGTTCCTAAAGGCAAATCAACTCCAGATGAAGCCCCCAAAGGATCTATGAGCTGGTCCCCATTACACAAGGCTTTCTTGGAAGATTTCAAAAAGGATCACAAAAGAGAGTTAGAAGAAAAATGGAGAAAAAAATGGGATCTTTGCAAAAGGGTATGGAAAAGGAAAAATGGAATTTATCTGAAGAAAACTCCTTAAAAATAGATATGATGAAACGGAAAAAGTATATAATTCCTTACAAAATAGATGTAAAAGAAACCAATTTATTGAAAAACAGAATTTGAGAAATGGAAAAAAAAATTTCAATGAACAAAACAACTCATTTAAAAATTCAATTGGTCAAATACAAAAGGAGCTTAAAAAGGCAATTGAAGAAAAAAATACATTAAAAATTAGAATTGAACAAATGGAAGTGAGTGACTCAATAAGGCTTCAAGAATCAAACAAAACCAAAAATAAAAAAAAGAAAGAAAAAAGAAAAAATAGAAGAAAATGTGAAATATCTCATTAGAAAAACTGACCTGGAAAATAGATCTAGGAGAGACAATCTAAGGATTACTGAACTTCCTGAAAGCCATGATGAAAAAAAGAGCCTAGACATCCTCCTTTAGTAAATCATCAAGGAAAATTCTAGAACCAGAAGGTAAAGTAGCCATTGAAAGAATTCACCAGTCACCTCCTAAAAGAGACCTAAAAAGGAAAACACCAAGGAATATCATGGTTAAATTTTAGAACTATCAGATCAAGGAAAAAAATCATTTCAGGAAGCTAGAAAGAAGCAATTCAAATATTGAGGAACCATGATCAGGATTATCCAGGACCTGGCAACTTCTACCTTGAAGGATCAAAGGGCCTGAAATCTGATATTCCAAAAGGCAAGGGAATTTGGATTGCAGCCAAGAATAAACTACCCATCTAAATTGAACATCATCTTTCTTTTTTTTTTTTTTACTGTGCTCATTTTTTTATTTTTTAACATTTTTTTAAATTTTATTTGCATAACATATGTGTGGGTAATTCTTCAACAATAACCCTTACATACATTTCTGTTACAAATTTTCCCCCCAGCTCCCCACCCCTCCCCTAGATGGCAGGATATCCACTACATGTTAATTAGAACATCATCTTTAAATAAGAAGATGGACATTCAATGATACAGGTGAATTTCATTTATTTCTGTTGAAAAGACTGGACCTGAACAAAAAATTTGACCTTCAAACACAGAACTTAAGAGAAGCATAAAAAAGTACAAAGCAAAAAAAAACTTGAGAACTATACCTCTGTTATGGGTATAATTAGAGAGTACAGGTATTATTTCATTTTATTGTGATATTATGTAAAAGAAACTACAGGTGGAAAGGGGATTATACTGGAAAAAGAGGGAAATGGAGGTAAAATGAGGAAAATTGCATCAAAGGCAATGAAGACCTATTATAATTGAGGGAAAGAAGTGAGGAGGATGAACATTATGTGAATCTTACTCTCATCAGACTTGGCTCAAAGAGAGAATATCAAATATATTTGGTTTCACAGAGAAACTTGTTTCACCTTATAGAGAAGTGGGAGGGGGAAGGGGAAAGGGAAGAGGGAGACTAATAGAAGGGAAAACAGAAATCGCAGGGGAAATGTACAAGAAAGGGTGAGGGATTGTAAAGGGGGAAGGCAGTTTGAGGGAGGTGGTGGTCAGAAGCAAAATACTGGGAAGGAGGGAAGAGGAAAAGGAAAAAGAAAAGTATAACTTGGGGTAAATGAGAATTAGTTATTTTAACTGTGAATGTGAATGGAATGAACTCTCCCATAAAACAAAAGTGGATAGCAGACTGAATTAAAAGCCAGAATCCTAAAATATGTTGTTTACAAGAAACACATTTAAAGCAGAGTGATACATGCTGAGTAAAGGTAAAGGGTTGGAGCAGAATCTATTATGCTTCAGGTGAAGTTAAAAAAAAAAAAAAAGCAGGGTCAATGATCCTGATCTCAGATTAAGAAAAAGGAAAAATAGATGTAATTAAAAGGGTTAAGGAAGGAAACTATATCTTGCTAAAGGGTACCATAGATAATCAAGCAATATTAATACTAAGCACCAGGTGGTATAGCATCCAAATTCCTAGAGGAGAAGTTAAGAGAGCTACAAAAAGAAATTGACAACAAAACTATGCTAGTAGGGGATCTAAAGCTTGCTCTCTCAGAACTAGATAAATTGAACCACAAAATAAATAAGAAAGAAGTTAAGGAAGTAAATAGAATTTTAGAAAAGTTAGATACAATAGATCTTTGGAGAAAATTGAATGAAGATATAAAGGAGTTTATTTTTTTCTCAGCAGTTCATGAAACTGATACAAAAATTGACTATGTATAAGGGCATAAAAAACCTCAAAATCAAATGCAGAAAGGCAGGAATAGTAAATGCATTTTTTTCAGATCATGATGCAATAAAAATCACATGCAATAAAAGGCTAGCAGAAAATAGACCAAAAATTAATTGAAAACTAAATAATCTAATCCAAAAGAATGAATGGATGAAATAACAAACCATAGATACAATTAATAACTTCATCCAAGAGAATGACAATAATGAGACAACAAACCAAAATATCTGGGATGCAGCCAAAGCAGTTATTAGGGGAAATTTTATATCTCTAGAAGCTTACTTGCATAAAATAGAAAAGAGAAAAGTCAATGAATTGGATTTATGGCTGAAAAAGCTAGATTAAAACCCCTCAGTTAAATACAAAATTGGAAATTCTAAAAAGGAAAGGAAAGATTAATAAAACTGAAAGTAAGAAAACTATTGAACGAATAAATAAAACTAAGAATTGGTTTTATGAAAAACAACAAAATAGATAAACCTTTAGTTAATATGATTAGAAAAAGGAATGAAGAAAATCAAATTACTAGTCTCAAAAAATGAAAAGGGGGAACTTTCCACCAATGAGGAGGAAAGTAGAGCAAAAATTAGGAGTTACTTTGCTCAACTATATATCAATAAATTTCATAACCTAAATGAAATGGAGGAATATCTACAAAAATATACATTGCCCAGGGTAACAGAAGAAGAAATGAATTATCTAAATAGTCCCATTTTAGAAAAAGAAATAGAACAAGCTATTAATCAACTCCCTAAGAAAAAATCTCCAGGGCCAGATGGATTTACATGTGAATTCTACCAAACATTTAAAGAACAATTAATTCCAGTACTTTATAAACTATTTGAAAGAAGGACTCTTACCAAATTCCTTTTATGACACAAATACGGTGCTGATAACTAAATCAGGTAAGGTGAAAACAGAGAAAGAAAATTGTAGACCAATTTTCCTAATAAATATTGATGTAAAAATCTGAAATAAAATATTAGCAAAGAGATTACAGAACATCATCCCCAGGATAATTCACTATGATCAAGTAAGACTTATACCAAGAATGTAGGGTTAGTTCAATATTAGGGAAACTATTAGCATAACTGACTATATCAATAACCAAACTAACAAAAACCATATGATTATCTCAATAGATGCATAAAAAACATTTGATAAAATCCAACACCCATTTCTATTAAAAACACTAGAGAGTATAGGAATCAATATTTCTCCTTAAAATGATCAGTAGCATCTTTTTAAAACCATCAGCAAGTATCATATGTAATAGGGACAAACTAGAACCATTCCCAATAAGATCAGGGGTGAAACAAGGTGGCCCACTATCACCATTACTATTAAATATTATTTAAGAAATGTTAGCTTTGACAATAAGAGAAGAAAAAGAGATTAAAGGGATTCGAGCAAGTAATGAGGAAGCCAAATTATCCTTCTTTGCAGATGATATGATGGTATATGAAGAGAACCCTAAAGAAAACAACTAAAACACTGCTAGAAACTATTCACAACTTTAGCAAAGTTGCAGGATACAAAACAAATCCACATAAATCATTAGCATTTTTATATATTACCAACAAAGGGACACAAGAGATTCGAAGAGAAATTCAATTTAAAATAACGGTCGATAGTGTAAAATATTTGAGAATCTATCTGCCAAGGGAAAGTCAGGAACTATATGAACATAACAGCAAAATACTTTCTACACAAATAAAGTCAGATCTAATCAGTTGGAAAAATATCCAGTGCTCATGAGTAGGCCAAACGAATATAATAAAAATGACAGATATTATTTTACAGATCTAGAAAAAACAGTAATAAAGTTCATATGGAAGAACAAAAGGTCAAGAATTTCAAGGGAATTAATGAAAAAAAATGCCAATGAAGGTAGCCTAGCTGTGCCAGATCTAAAACTATATTATAAAGCAGCAGTCATCAAAGCCATTTGGTACTGGCTAAGAAATCAATAGAATAGGTTAGGTTCACAGGACAAAATAGTCAATAACTATAGCAATTTAGTGTTTGACAAACCCAAAGACCCCAGCTTTTGGGATAAGAACTCACTATTTAACAAAAACTGCTGTAAAAATTGGAAACTAGTATGGAAGAAACTAGGCATTGACCCATACCTAACACTCTATATCAAGATAAGGTCAAAATGGGTTTATGATTTAGGCATAAAGAATGATATTATAAGCAAATTGGAAGAATATAAGATAGTTTACCTCTCAGATCTGTGGAGGAAGGAAAAAAATTGTGACCAAAGAAGAACTGGAACTCATTATTGAATACCAAATCGATCATTTTGATTATATTATGTTAAAAAGTTTTCATACAAACAAAACTAATGCAGATAAGATTAGAAAGGAAGCAACAAATTGGGAAAACTTTTATATTTAAGGTTTTGATAAAAGCCTAATTTCTAATATACATAGAGGATTGACTCAAATTTATAAGAATTCAAGCCATTCTCCAATTGATAAATGGTCAAAGCATATGAACAGACAATTTTCTGATGAAGAAATTGAAATCATTTCAATGTGTACTTTTCATATGAAAAGGTGCTTTAAATCACTATTGAATAGAGAAATGCAAATTAAGACAACTCTGAGGTACCACTACACACCTGTCAGATTGGCTAATATGACAGGAAATGATAATGATAACTGTTGGAGGGGATGTAGGAAAACAGGAACAATAATACATTATTGGTGGAATTGTGAACAGATCCAACCATTCTGGAGAGTAATTTGGAACTATGCTCAAAGAGTTATCAAACTGTGCATACCCTTTCACCCAGCAGTTTTTCTATTGGACCTATATCCCAAAGGGATCTTAAAGGAGGGAAAGGGACACTGATGTGCAAAAATGGTTGTGGCAGCCTTTTTTGTAGTGGCTAGAAAGTGGAAACTGAATGGATGCCCATCAGGCAGAGAATGGCTAAATAAATTATGGTATATGAATGTGATAAAATATTATTGTTCTGTAAGAAACAATCAGCAGTATGATTTCAGAGAGGTCTGGATAGACTTACATGAACTGATGTTAAATGAAATGAGCAGGACCAGGAGATCATTGTACATGGCAACAGCAAGATTATACGGTGATCATTTCTGTTGCAAGTATCTCTTGTGATTCAGTGAGAAGTGAGAAGATTCAGGCTAGTTCCAATGATCTTGTGATGAAGAGAGCCATCTGTACCCAGAGAGAGGAATGTGGGAGCTGAGTGTGGTTCACAACGTAGCATTTTCACTCTTTTTGTTATTGTTTGCTCACATTTTCTTTTCTTTTTTCTTTTTTTCCTGTTTGATCTGATTTTTTTTTTTTTGAGTAGCAAGATAATTGTATAAACATGTATGCATATACTGGAAAAAAATAAAGTGTCGGGATGTTAACTTCCAAAAAGGGAAAATTAAATACATATTTGAAACATCAAAAAAAAAAACACCTTTTAGTCATTTTTTTCAATCCTCTCTGGTGCAAAAAGAAAGCAAGTTATTAGAAAACATTTATTAAGCACTTGCTGTGTGCCAAACACTTCAATAAGGCACTTCACTTCTCTTTGTTATTCTGTGGGGAGAATATAAATGTATGTAAAAAATTGACCCATACTGGTCTTATACCACTGCTCAATACTTGGTTCTGTAGCAACTACTGTTCTTCTACCAGGCCTAGCTGCTAGGCACAATTTTGTGGAGGTTCCATTTCTGATTTCTGCTGAAGACCTTAGTCTGTCATTGCAGTTTTTTTTTAACTTAAATCCCATAATCTCCCCTCCCCCCCACTACAGCTGCTTTGCAAAAACCAAATATCCTAATATATTCAGTCATCAAGCAATGGGAAAATTCTTATTATAAGTTTCTCCTTTAAAGTTGTTTGTTTCTGTAAGCCTTTGCCAGAATGAATGTTTACCTTCCAGAAAGAGATTCCTTGTCCCCAATTAATATGAAGCAAAGAATCTCAGTCACTAGATGCCCTCTATTTTGCCTCTCTTTCCTTTTTTTAATTTATTCTTTAAAATTTATTTTTATACACATTGTTTTATGAATCATGCTGGGAGAGAAAAATCAGAGCAAGAGGGAAAAACAATGGAAGAGGAAAAAAAAAGATGTACTGATTTAAATTCAATCTCCATAGTCCTTTTTCTGGATGCAGATGGCATTTTCTGTACAAATTCTATTGGGATTGCCTTGGATCACTGAATCACTGACAAGAACCAAGTCTTCATAGTTGATCATTACATATTCTTGCTGTTACGGTATGCCTGGTTCTGCTTATTTTGCTCAGCATCAGTTCATGTAAATCTTTTTAGGCCTTTCTAAAATCATTGTGTTCACCATTTATAATAGAACAATAATATTTTATTACTTTTATATACCATAATTTGTTCAATCATTCCTCAGTTGTTGGGCATCTACTCGTTTTCCAATTCTTTGCTACAACAAAAAGAGCTACTACAAACATTTTTCCACATGTGGGTCCTTTTCCCTCCTTTAATAATTCCTTTGGGATAGAGACTCAATATTTTTTCCTTAAAATGTAGAGTCTCTTTTAGAGGTATCACTCTGATTTAGGGTTAAAAATTCCTTGTTGATTCCTATTTAAATCTCAGTTGCTAAAAATTCAGCCAGTCAGCATCTGTTTTAAAGTTTACTCTTCCAGGAAACTACAGAAGATTTTCTGTTTCCTGACTCATTCATTTTTACTGGAAATCATTTATGGCTGTAATTCTCCCCTTCTGCTTCTCTACCTACAGGATTCCCAAAGTTCTTTAAAGTCCCAATTCAAATCTATGAAATGCTTTTCATGTTCCCCCTCAATGTTAATATCTTTGATGTGAGAATGCCTCTAAATTACCCTGCATATACATAGTTGTTTGCATGTTGTCTTTTCTTATTAGACTGTTGGTCACTTAGTTCAGGGAATGTTTTACAATATGCCAGGCAACATGCTAAGTACTGTGAATATAAAGAAATAGAAATGAGCCCTGCCCTCATGGAGTTAATATGCTAAGACTAGTCTTTGAGAAAAAGCCATTAGACTCTGACTCTTACCAGAAATTCATCCCTTCCCCACTCTTCCATGCCCAGGATGGTGACTCAGTGGATACAGTGCTGAGTCTGAAATTAGACTCTTTTTCCTGACTTCAAATCTAGCCTCTGGCACTTACTGACTGTGTGACCATGGGCAAGTCATTTAATCCTATTTGTCTCAGTTTCCTTCTCTGCCAAATGAGATAGATTTCATCTAGAGCCCTCTTTAGTCATCTTGATCTGTATCTGGTGACTGGACCCAGATGGTTCTGGAGGGGAAAATGAGTCAGATGACTTTGCACAGCCTTCCCTCACTTAAATCCAATTCACTTGCATACCATGCCACCTCCCTAAGGTCATGATCCTCTTCAAGAATGAAGGAGAACGGGGCAGCTAGGTGGCGCAGTGGTTAGAGCACCAGCCCTGAAGTCAGGAGGACCTGAGTTCAAATCTGGTCTCAGACACTTAACATTCCCTAGCTGTGTGACCCTGGGCAAGTCACTTAACCCCAATTGCCTCAGCAAAAAGCAAAAAAAAAAAGGATGGAGAAACAACAAAAAGAAAATATCTACAGAAAGAAGTGAAAAACCACTCCAGTGTCATTGCCAAGAAAACCCCAAAATGGGGCATGAAGTATTCAACACAACTTAAAAAATGACTAAACAATAATAGTCTGATGGTTGGCTACATTCAATGCTTTTGCTTTTTGACAGAACTATAGTAGGGGTTGCAAGTGGGGGAAGCTTATGGATTTTAAAATGGAAATTTAAGAAAAAAAATAATAAACATATGTCACACTATTCTATAAGCAATGTATAAATATGTCATTTTATCCTCTCAAAAAACGTTGGTAGATAAATACTATTGTTATCATCATATAACAGATGAAGAAACTAAAACAAATTGATTTGAACTCAGGACCTCCTGATTCCAGACTCAGTCACTAATACTCCTAGCTGCCTTAGCATGTGAAAAGCTACTTTTCCTATGAGAAAAGTGTAATACCTCATATCAAAATGAACCCAGAAGTTGGAGATGGACTCTACAATTATGTGTCCAATGGAATCATGACCAACAAAAATCAATAGTAAGTACAAGACCAGAGCACTAATTGGAGGCCTTGTGAACATAACAGGTCCTGATGGAGATTATGCCAGACTCACAGTCTCCTGGAGACCAGTGGGAATCAAATAGATAGGGGCAGCACAATGATAACAACAGAAGAAAAAGCTGATTCTACTCTGTTGAAGGTATATATTGAGTCTATGGCTCAACTGAGTATGAAAGGGTGTCCGAAACACAGATATTCCTTATACATGTGCCCTGTCTATGTTTATTCTTACTACTAATAGCAACTTTAATTGTAAAAGACTGAGGCTGTGGTTTATAGGGGAAATGGTTTTTTTCTTGCTTTTTTCCTTACTATGTTATTTCATTAAGTTCTTAGCTTGAAACAAACTCTGGCCAGTTACTAACAAGAATAGATAAGCAATTAGTAGATGTTTGTACATTATAGCTTTGAATAGCTGTGGACTCAAAGAGCAGGGTCCTTTTCTAGCTTTCTTTAGAAGGTCCATTGTATGAAATAGAGGTATAATCAACTGCGGGATTTCTTTATATCATTACTACTAATTCTGTAGGAGTTCTCTATTTTGACCTTTTATCCTCCATGTAAAGACATTTCTTTCTACCCTAGTCCTTAGTTGTCATAGTTTTCCATCAGGACTACCTCCAGTTTTCTTAATCTATAACTTGCCACTGGACCCAGATGGCTCTGGAGGGGGGAGTGAGGCAGGTGATCTTGCACAGTCCTCCCTCACTTAAATCCAGTTCACTTGACTGTCATTGGATCACTTCCCAGCTGTCATGCTCCTCTTCGAGAATGAAGGACAAACAACAACCTCTGTGAGTAAAGATAGCCCAATGGTCAGTTGAAAGACTGCTTCCCCTCCTCTCTTCCTCCCTCCCTACTTCTCTTCCTTCCTTCCCATGAAGTATCATTATCCTTACCTACAGATGCTTTTAAAAAGCATTTTTTTTCCTCTTTTGCATCTTTGAATCTTACCAAGATATCTTGGGATTTACTGACTAGATTTCTTTCATAATGACCAAGCCTTAAAGCAAACTGAATCTGATTTTAATTGGCCACCAATAATAGGTTCTAGACCAAGCCCCATTTGGTCACTCTTTGAATTGACTCAGATTGAATGTGAAAAAGTCAGTTTTGCTTAGGCCAGAAACCCTGAGAGTCTTCCCCTCCCTTTTTCATTCACTTATGTTTGTATGTATGTGTTTGTTTATTTATTCGCTTGCCTGTTTACTTATTTATTTGTTTATTTATTCATTCATTCATTTATCTATCTATTTATACATACTTTTTTTTTTTTTTTTTTGGACTACATGAAAGACAATTCAATTGCTATCTAGCTTAATTACTGAATGGGTAGTAGCCTTAGTCAAACTGAGACCTGTTGAAGAACTTAGCTTAAAAAGGCCAAGGTCTTCCATTTCATCCAGGGTGTAGTTATCTTGATTTATATCTGGCCACTGGACCCAGATGACTGTAGGGAAAGTGAGGCAGATGACCTTGCACAGCCCTCCCTCACTCAAATCCAATTCACTTGAATGTCATGGGGGAGGGGAATGAAAATCGATGAAAAGAGAAAAAAAGAATGAAGTAAAAAGTGTGCAGCAGAGAACAAAAGAGAATCTATAAGGAAGCAAAGAAAAGATGAACAGTAATGAATATAATGTTTTCTAATATATATGCTTTCTTGAAATGGAAATTTATTGTTACAAATTTCAAATCTTCCCTAATACTCTGCTTTTTTAAAAAAGTTTTTTCTTTTTGTATTTAATTTTAAATAAATACATTTTAAAAATAAAGTTCTATTGTCTAATCTTGTATTTATTTAAATAGACCCTTCCTCCCACCACAAAAAATTCATCCTACTTAACAATAAATATTATTCTATTTAAGAAGATCTATGAAAAACACTGGCTATAGTTTTTCATCAATGAGGACAGATATTAGTATTGCTGTGAAAGACCACATCGAGGACTTTTTGGTTAGAAACCGTGAAGAGTTAGTACTATAGAGAGTTTGGGGGGCCAGGTTTACTCTTTTGATTTGCATGCCACCCCCTTACGAGATAGTGCATGACTATGTCTCGTTAGGAAATAGGGATTTTGCTCTCTATTTCCATCCTGAACATGCTAAATATTCTTAATGCCTTAGAATATAAAGTAAACAGCCTACACAAGTAATATATCCAGGTTTCATCTGGCAATATCCAAGAAGTGGATGTTGTTCCTAAAAGGGATTGTTTGTCACCAACTAGACAATGAGATGAGTTGAATGGGATAGTGGTGAGACAAAGACCTTTCTGAACATCTGTCTTGTAACATGAAATTAATCCTCAGTTGGTCTAAATTCTTTGGAATATAGTTTCCTCAGAACTGACATCAAGAAGCCAAAGGCAAAAAGAAAAGGATAGAAGTTAAAAAATTCAACTAACACATGGCTATCAATTACTCAAACTAATCTGAAGGAAATTTGGTACAGTGAAAGAACTGTGCCTTTGGAATCAGAGGAACTGAGTTTTAAATTCTATCACATCAATACCTGTTTCTTGTGTGAACTTGGACAAATCACTTAACCTTTCTGAGTCTGTTTCCTGAGTTAGGAAAAAAAAAAAGGAGGCTTGAAGCAGGTAGCTTCTAAAGTCCCTTCCCTTTCAATTCTAAAGCTATAATCTTTTAGGCTATGCCTTATGACCAGAGTTAAGGAATCTTGTAAACATTAAGGCCCTTAAGAGATGAATCAGACAACAAGAACTCTTAGATTGTGCTTATCAAGGCTGCAACATAACTCCCATTCACCTTAAAGATGTAGCATTAAAGAGTTTCTGGGTAAAGATAGATAAGGGTTCTGTCCTAATGGATCCAGCTTCTTCCTTGGGAGCTTCAAGGTCTGAAACTTTTGGCCATGCTGTCTTTTATACCTAACATGAATTATCTCCTCTTTTCCATTTTTGGAGTTTCTTCTTTCTTTTATAGAATATCTTCCTATAAAACATTCCTTGATATTTACCTAGATTCCCCAAATAGAAATGACCTCTTTCTACCTCAACACTTTTAGCTTTTCAAAGTCTGACCTATTTTGTTAACCTTATAGCTATCTATCCCTTTAACTACCCAGTATTGGTTTCCAAATGAAACCTCTTCTCCATTTAAGTCAGTGTCTGATTTAATGAAGATTCTTAGTTCCAATGTCTGCACCACCCTGGTCCCTGATGCATCCTCACCCTGATTTTAGATCCAGCTTCCCAACTTTTGTCTGAAAAAAATATTTGTTAAGTCTTGTAATTAGTAGGTATCAAACACTTTTTTTAATTAAAGCTTTTTATTTGCAAAACATATGTGTAGGCAATTTTTCAACATTGACCCTTAAAAAGCTTTCCATTACAATTTTTCTCCCTACTCCCCACCCCTCCGCTAGATGGCAGGAAGTCCACTACATTTTAATCATATTAAAATATTTGACAAATCGAATATATGTATACATATTTTTACAGTTATCTTGCTGTGCAAGAAAAGTCAGATCTACAAGAAAAAAATCTGAGAAGGGAAACATAATGCAAGCAACATCAATAGAGAGCATGAAAATGTTATGTTGTAGTCCACATTTCATATCCCTCTCTCTGGGTGTATATGGCTTTCTTCACTGAACAATTGGAACTGGTTTGAAACATTTCATTGTTGAAGAGAGCCATGTCCATCAGAATTGATCATCATATAGTCTTGTTGTTGCCGTGTACGATGATCTCCTGGTTCTGCTGATTTCACTCAGCATCAGTTCATGCAAGTCTCTCCAGGCCTCTCTGAAATTGTCCTGCTGGTCGTTTCTCACAGAACAATAACATTCCATAACATTCATATACCATAATTTATTCAGCCATTCTCCAATTGATGGGCATCCATTCAGTTTCCAGTTCCTAGCCATTACAAAAAAGGCTGCCACAAACATTCTTGCATATGCAAACACTTACTTTTGGGTCATATACCATTGCCTTGTTCTGGCACGCCCATTAGCAACAGCTGCCAATTTATTCTCATTGATCTTCTATTCCAGTAGGTACATTCCTAGAGCCTCAATCTGATCAAGTCTCTCTAAACCCAGACTTACCTAAGTAAGGTACTAAATTAGGAGTTTTTAAATTCCTGTGGAAGATTAAGATGAGTTCAGTATATGAGAACAGGGCTCAGAAAAAAAAGTTAAAGGTTAAGTAGGCACACCTGTCGGCATTAGAAGGCTGGGCAAAGACTATTACAAAACTATAACCAAAAGAGAAAATTTTGGATGGAAAAAAACATGACAAGTAGATCCAGAATAGAGATCCTGGGAACAACAGAAGGTACTAGTCAGAAGCAATTGCATATACATAGATGATAATTCAATTTATTATTTTCCTTCTCCTTTATCTATCATAATCCCTAGCTTCTTATTCTCCTAAACTTTTATATCCCATTCCTTTCCCCAACTAAATCTCTAAAGATCTTTAGACTACCCTTGAACAATATTGCATTAATTTGTTATATAATATCACAGCAAGTGTAAGAATTTTCCTTTTTTTCCCCCCAAATAACTGAAAGCCCTTAGTGTATCTTGTGAGTGTAACAGTGTAATGGGTTGTCAATAAAATGCTAGAAGGTAGGGGAGTTACCATAAGAAGTAGTTTCTTCAACTGTTAAGCAAGAACAGCATTGGATTGAGAAAAATAATAGTCATGGGTTATAGAACTTGACGAAGCCTGTGTAGAGTTTACTCACAGACAGTTCGATCATTGTGTTACATCCCTGGAGGACAAGGAGAGGCAACAGAGATGAGGACTGCCAAAGGCCACCCAAATAGTCAAAGTTCATAGAACACAACAGGGGAGGACTCCAGAGTCTAGTTGACTCTGGCATCTGGCAGGACTGAGTCCCACCCTCTATTTGGCCCTTCAGGGCTCCAAACTGCAAGTTGCAGCTCATTTCCCCACCTCTCCCCTTCCTGCCAAGTCTGTCAGGAATTGCTATGGTGCAACCACATACATCATCCTAGCATTATCAACAAACTCTGAAGTAATTGCAAAGACTACAGGAGCTGTTCTGTCCCTTGGCTACTGTCAATCCTAAGTACACAATTGGCAGATGGAATGTTTTATCAGGTGGGTTTCATGTACACATCAACTTAAAACATATTAAATAAATTTTCAGTACTTTTAGCCACATAAAAATATCTGTTAATTGAATAAGAACTGTCAGTTTAAGCAAAAGAAGGTAAATGAGTGTGGAAAAGAAAATTGCAGTTTCTTGAATTTAAATTAAATCCTAACAGAGAAAAACAGTTTAGATATATTACCACTGTACATAGAAATTCTGTACATACTTTTTTTTGCCATTGTATAATTCAGAATTAAGTAAAAATTCCCTTTGTTGTGTTTCCATTTTTCTAGATTGTGGACAGATCGATATTTCTAGCCTACTAATACACTTTACCTAAGGGCTGTGAGTCATGTTTGTTTTCAAAGAAGCAGCACTTAACAACTGTCAATCAAATGGAGTGTAAGAAACATGGAACTCTTTAAGAATTGCTCTGCCTCCTCCTCAGATCTAAATATAACAAACTGGCATGAATGTCTCAGTAAATAGTTAATTTGGGTTGAAATAATTCCAATTAATAAGTGCAAGTAAAGATTTTGAGGGCCCTGATCACATATCCCTTTTGAATGTCTGTGAAGGGGGTTGGGGGTGGGTGTGGGTATAAAAGCATATGTGAAAGGAAACAGCCCAGGTTTCCATTTTAATAGGACAGGATTTTAATTGTTTACAGCAATGAAGGCTGGAGAACTATTGGCTCAAGTCAGGGCTTCTAGCATCCATCTTGTCTATATGACCTCAGGGAGAGAGCTATTTACTTTTACTATTTAGTCTTTTATCTTTTTTGTATTATTTTAGCCATTTTCAAAATGATCCTTATGTTTATACTACCATTCATTTCTTTTGATCTGTCTTTATGCAAGTTAAGTCAATATTCCAAGATTAAGCAAAAGAAAGAAATGGCTACCTGGACTGTTGAAAATAATGTGATTTAGACAGGGTTCTAGGAAATTACTGATAAAAGAAAACTATGGAAAATAGATATTAGGATAATTGGTGGTACATTATTTGGAGGTAATCTATCACACTTCCCCCAGTTAGTCTCTGACACCATTAGTAAATAAATGCTGAGCTGGTCAATCTAGTTCTTCTGATTTTTAAAATATTTTTCTAAATTTATAGGGTGTAGAATTTAAATACAAAAATTAAAAAAAGAGAGAGAAAAATTTGTTTTTAATCCTAAAGGCAATAGAGAGCCTCTGGAGTCCACGGAATTTTTACTTTAGGGGAGAATCTGTATATCACTGATTTAAATTCAATTGAACAACTATAAAATGCTTCCTCTGTATTAAAAAAAAAGATACATGTGATGTTCTAGGTTTACATGGACTAAATTCAATTTGGAGGGCTTCTCAATAATTGTACCCTTTGTAGTTCATGTTTTTATGCTGTGTATTTTTTTTCAAACTTCAAAATTTTCTTCATTCTACTTTCATATAAATGTCTTTAGTTCCTTTTCCAGAAGTATGTTAATAAGGCATAAAACATAGAGTTTATTTTACTCAAGAATACCAGATGGACTCATACTCAATTATATAAATAATTAAAGAAATTTTCTCCTGTGGTAAAATTTACCTCCTCATGTAATTATATAATTATTCCAGATTTATGGAATAACTTTGAAGTTTGGTCCCACTTTCCTCCCTGAGGTGAGAAGGAAAGAACATGAAGCTTTAGGGAATTGTACTCATCTCAGGTATAATAAAAGATTATATGGATTGGTCCCAAAAATGAAAAAAAGAACTTGGAGTTCCTGAGAAATCCAACAATGCCCTCCTTTGGTACTTCTCGCCTTTCTTCAAGACCTCCTTCTTAGTCCACATGACTCATAGTATCAGTGAAAGACAAGCTTACTCCTTCATATTGTACTGTTGGATATCATTGCTTCTTGGATCCACCTCCCATTATTCTGTAGAACAGTACAGAGACTCCCTTATATTCTGTTGCTACTGTACGCAGTATTTCAGCCATTCTATGACTATATCTATTTTCTGTAGCTGTCCTAGGCTTCCTATTGCTACTGCTACCATTTCTATGCATACCATTGTAGCAACTACTCCTTCTGCTTCTTAGAAAGACAACAGGGTATATAGGTTGTTATATCTGGAACTAGGAACACTTAGATTCAACTCATACTTTGATATTTACTAATTGTGTGGCCATAGAAAAGTTACCTAGCTTCTCTTTCATTTATTCCTAAAGTTAGTACCTCTAAGCTAGAGCCAAGTCTTTGTTAGAGGAAGGATAAAACCATAGCTTTATATTTGCCATGAGAAAAAAAAGCAAACAACAACAACAAAAGGTAAAGATACTATGTTTCGATCTGCATTCAGTCTCTATAGCTCTCTCTGGATGAAGATGGCATTTTCTAACCCAAGTCCATTGACATTTTAGCTGAGAAGAGCTAAGTCTATCATTATTGATCATTACATAATCTTGCTGTTACTGCATACATTTCCCCTGGTTCTGCTCATTTCACTTAGCATCAAGAACTATGCCTTTTTCAAAACACAGTGGAGATGTGGGACTTCTGCTTAGAAAACTTAAATGTTGATAGAGTTTGAGTCTCTACTGTCTAGTATTTCTGCTACTTTTTTTTCCCCTGAGGCAACTGGGGCTAAGTGACTTGCCCAGGGTCACACAGGAGATGTTAAGCGCCTAAGACCATATTTGAACTCAGGTCCTGCTGACTTCAGGGCTAGTGCTCTATCTATTGTGCCACCTACCTACCCCTTTGCTACCTTCTTAATAAAAAAATCAAGGCAGCTACCATGGACTGACACAAATCAATGTGGATGAGGAGAGAAGCACTGATGTTGAGTTAGAAAGGCAATTAATCTATAAAGTGTGTACCAATATACAGGATGAGCTTGCTTATGAAGACAGAAAACACTTGCTAAGTAAATGTCAGTTTTTAAGTCTACAAAATTCACTGCTCTTTAAGACTAATGTTCACTGTGAAATCCTATGATAATAGATTGAAAATTAAAAGGGATCTCAGAGGGCATGTAGTCCCACTTTTAATTTACAATTAAGAAAACAGTCTTGATTTAAGTCACTTAAGTAATTTAAGTCACTTTGATTTAAGTGATTTGACTGTGATTACAAAGCATTGACTATTAGAAGCAGAATTTGAATTCATATTTTCTGACTTCAGATTATCCCATAAGATTGTCCAGTTCAACATATCTTAGAGAGACTCAATATATTTCCAGCTTTATTATGAGTCACCCTTGCATTTCCACTTGCTGACACAAAATAAAGTCATGTGATCAGCTGTCAAAATTTCCACACTTGCTCTTGGTAAAAAATCTCTATTCCTTATTGCTTGTTGAGTTATGGCAACTAAATTCCATTCACCCCTAAAGTTAGTGCCTCTAGCCAACCCTTTGTTAGGCCAAGGATTAAAACTCAATTGTCTTTATATTTATTTGTCTTTTCAAATCCTAACAGAGATGTTTTTTCCTCTTCTGTTTCCCTGTCCCAACATGACTAATATGAAAATTGTCTTAATTCTCTAAAAAGTAAATAAAGTCTAAAGAAAGTGAAAATATTAGAGGAGAGATTCAACATTGATAGCTGTAGCATAAAGCCTAAATCCCTATTGTCTGTTAGTTAAAAAAACAAAAAATAATAAAAAATAGGTAAAACTATAGTCCCTACCAATGTTGCTAGGTACAAATTTATAGGTATAGGGCACATTGAATTTAGTATCCATTGGTTATATATGTATGTATAATTACATTCACATTACTTTGTTGTTGTTCAGTCATTTCAATCACAACCAACTTTTCATGACCCCATTTTACATTTTCTTGGCAAAGATATAAAATTGGTTTCCCATTTCTTTCTCCAGTCCATTTTACAGATAAGGAAACTGAGGCAAGCAGGAATAACTGACTTCACCAAAATCATACAGGTAGTATCTGAAATCAGATTTGAACTGAGGAAAAACAGTCTTTCTGCCTTCAGGTCCATCATTTCATCTACTATGCCACAATATTCTTATATTCACCTTATACCTGGTACACAAGCCATCATCATTAGACATGCATGCTATAGACCAGGGCAATTTTATGCAAATATGTAGTACATAATTAACTTCACTCTGTGTTACTTCATGCGTCTTCCCATGTTTTTCTAAAACTGTCTCATTTTTTTTATCATACAAAAGTATTGCATGTTATTCATGTAGCATAATTTGTTCATTTAATCTTCAACTAATGGACACTTTAGTCTTTAGTTCTTTGCCACTAAGAAAATCTGATGTATGTGTGTGTGATATGTTACATATATGTGTGTATTATACATACATATATATATATATATATAGGATTTCCTATTTTCTTATCTATTTGGGATACTGACTTAATAGTCACATTGTCAGGTCAAAGGCATACACAGGTCAGTGATTTATAGCCTTGATTCCAAATTGCTTTTCAAATGGCTAGACTAACTGACAGATCATTCAACCATGTATTAATATGACTTTCCCCCCAACTCATCTGGGATAGGTCTAATATCTTGTGCCATTTTCTTTTGTTCCCAATATGCAGCAAACTTAGTTTTCTCCTCTTTTCCTCCTTTGACAAAGATTAGCTTTCCCTAAAAGGAAACAAACTGTTCCTGGGTCCCTATTGGTCTAGGCTTCCCAGCCATAAATTCTCAGTCATTTAAAGATATAAAATATTCTAGCTTTATATAGTCTAGGTTTCCTAGACTTGGTGGGTGATTGACACCTCAAGAATAGCTATGTCCTGCTGTGCTTGACCAGACAAGTTTCTATGAAGGGGTTATGTGTAATAAAGACTATGTCCTTGTTATATACCTTTGCTTTTTTAGGTCAAAGTAAACTTCACTTTCCCCTCTAGTCATTCTATACACCAGAACAAAATATGAAGAATGAGTGTAAAGGTTAAGGGATTTTCCTATTAAGGTCAGGATATTCTGACAATCTTAGTCTTGTTTTAAATTTTAATAATAATAACTGCACCAAGACTTTTAAGTCACATGCATTTATGTTTTTCCAAGTGTGTCAGAAGGCAAATATACTGGCTAAACAAACACATTTCCATGTCTCTCCATAGGGGATTTAAATAGCTAACACCTGGGAGTTCAAGGAAATGATGTTTTAGAAGAGCTTTATGGAAGAGATTCTTGAGGGGAAAAAAAAAGGAGGAAGGGATTTCTCTTTCCTCCTTTCCCTTTCCTCCACTATGACATCTAGTAACAACTTACCCAAAGGGAGATACCCCATCCATCCATTCAAAAGTTTAATAATTTATTCAAGGGACCTTGAGGCACAGTCATGGGGGAAACAACTTCAAGAAACAAGACCCATTGTAGCAAAGAAGAGAATCATCCATAGACTCAGAGAAGAACTGGCCTTAGTAATAGAGTCAAACTGTGGAGAGAAGCAGGCTCTGGAAACTTAGCTCAATAACTCACCCAGGAGAGTCTTGACCTAAAGGAAACTATATGATGATTCTATGAAAAGATATAGAATTTTGATGCCCTGCTGTAGCAGGAGTTGTGAATTGCTTTTACCACATGTGTATCTTATGTGTACCTTACTATATATTTGTGTCAGTATGCACCCAAGTTAGTAAAGGGAGTATTTTCTAGCTTTGGAAAAAAATGTTACTTTATTAAATATTTGTGTTAAAAACTAATTGTGTTTACTTCATCAAAATTCATGGGAAACATAATTAATGGGGGTTCATCAGTTATAGCTTAAGTAGTAGACTTGAAGATAATAGTTACTCTGGGGCATCCAAATTGCCAGAGCAAGTACAAGGCTGGTGGAGTACACCAGAACCGATATTAAAGGAACACGGGAAATTTTAATAGAGGGAAAAGGTGGCACATTGGAAATTGCTTGTGATATACAATTAATATATTAATACAAAACAAATATTTTTAAAGCTTTTTATTTGTATAACATATGTATGGATGGTTCCCCAGCATTGATCTTTACAAAGCTTTCCATTACAAATTTTATCCCCAGTTCCCTCCCCTCCCCTAGATGGCAGGAAATCCACTACATGTTAATAATGTTGAAATACTTGACAAGTTGTGCAAGAAAAATCCTATCTACAAGAAAAAAAAAAAGAAAATCAGAGAAAGGAAACATAATGCAAGCAAACATCAATAGAGAGCATGAAAATGTTATGTTGTGGTCCATATTTCATATCCCTCTCTCTGGGTGTATATGGTCTTCAGTGAACAATTGGAACTGGTTTGAGACAATTCTTTGTTTCAGAGAGCCATATCCATCAGAATTGATCATCATGTAATATTGTTGTTGCTGTGTATAATGATCTACTGGTTCTGCTCATTTTGCTCAGCATCAGGTCATGTAAGTCTCTCCAGGCCTCTCTGAAATCGTCCTGCTGGTCGTTTCTTCCAGAGCAATAATATTCCATAACATTCATATACCATAATTTATTCAGCCACTCTCCAATTGATGGGCATCCATTCAGTTTCCAGTTTCTAGCAACTACAAAAAGGGCTGCCACAAACATTCTTGCACATGTGGGTCCCTTTCCCTCCTCTAAGATCTCTTTGGGATATAGGCCCAATAGAAACACTGCTGGGTCACACAAGGGTATGCACAGTTTGATAACTTTTTGAGCATAGCTTCAAATCACTCTGCAGAATGGTTGGATCCGTTCACAGTTCCATCAACAATGTATCAGTGTCCCAGTTTTCCCACATCCCCTTCAACATTCATAGTTATCTTTTCCTGTCATTTTAGCCAAATAGACAGATGTGTAGTGGTACCTCAGAGTTGTCTTAATTTGCATTTCTCTGATCAATAGTGATTTGGAGCAACTTTTCATATGACTAGAGATGGTTGTAATTTCATCATCTGAAAATTGTCTGTTCATATCCCTTGACCACTTACCTATTGAAGAGTAGCTTGAATTCTTATATATATGAGACAATTCTCTATATATTTTAGAAATGAGGCCTTTATCAGAACCATTAAACATAAAGATGATTTCCCACTTTGATGCTTCCCTCCTAATCTTGTCTGCATTAGTTTTATTTGTACAGAAACTTTTTAACTTAATATAATCAAAATTATCTATCTGGTGTTCAATTAGGAGTTCCAGATCTTCTTTGGACATAAATTTATTCCATCTTCACAAGTCTAAGAGGTAAACCATACTACGTTCCTCTAATTTGCTTACAATATCACTCTTTATATCTAGATCATGAACCCATTTAGATCTTATATTGGTATGTGGTGTTAGGTATGGGTCAAGCCCTAATTTCTTCCACACTAGTTTCCAATTTTCCCAGCAGTTTTTGCCGAATAGTGAGTACTTATCCCAAAAGCTGGGGTCTTTGGGTTTATCAAACACTAAATTGTTAAGGTTATTGCCTAGATTATCCTGATAACCTATCCTATGCCACTGATCGACTGCTCTATTTCTTAGTCAGTGCCAAATGGTTTTGATGACTGCTGCTTTATAACATAGTTTTAGATCTGGTACAGCAAGGCCACCTTCATCTGCCTTTATTTTCATTAATCCCCTTGAAATCCTTGACCTTTTGTTCTTCCAAATGAACTTTGCTACTATTTTTTCTAGATCTGTAAAATAATTTCTTGGGAGTTTGATTGGTATGGCACTAAATAAGTAGATTAGTTTGGGTAGTATTGTCATTTTTATTATATTTGCTCTGCCTACCCATGAGCACTTAATGTTTTTCCAATTGATTAGGTCTGATCTTATGTGTGTGGAAAGTGATTTGTAGTTTAGTTCGTATAGTTTCTGACTTTTCCTTGGCAGATAGATTCCCAAATATTTTATCTTATCATCCATTATTTGGAATGGAATTTCTTTTTGTATCTCTTGCTGCTGAATTTTGTTGGTAATATATAAAAATGCTGATGATTTATGTAAATTAATTTTGAATCATGCAACTTTGCTAAAGTTGTGAATTGTTTCTAGTGGTTTTTTAGTTGAATCTCTAAGGTTCTTTAAGTATACCATCATGTCATCTGCAAAGAGTGATAATTTGGTTTCTTCATTACCTACTCTAATTCCTTTTATCTCTTTTTCTTCTCTTATTGCTAAAGCTAACATTTCTACTACAATATTAAATAGTAATGGTGACAGTGGGAAGCCTTGTTTCACTCCTGATCTTATTGGGAATGGTTTTAGTTTATCTCCATTACATATGATGCTTGCTGATGGTTTTAAGTAGATGCTACATCATTTTAAGGAAAAGCCCATTTATTTCTATACTCTCTTGTGTTTTTAATAGGAGGGTGTTGGATTTTATCAAAAGCTTTTTCTGCATCTATTGAGATAATCATATGATTTTTGTTAGTTTGGTTATCAATATAAGTGATTATGCTGATAGTTTTCCTAATATTGAACCAGCTCTGCATTTCTGGTATAAATCCTACTTGGTCATAGTGTACTATCTTGGGGATGACTTTCTGTAATCTCATTGATAATATCTTATTTAAAATTTCTGCATCAATATTCATTAGGAAAATTGGTCTACAGTTTTCCTTCTCTGTTTTCACTCTACCTGATTTAGTTATCAGCACCATATCTGTATCATAAAAGGAATTTGGCAGTATACCTTCCGTCCCTATTTTCTAAAATAGTTTGTATAGTATTGGAATTAATTGTTCTTTGAATATTTGGTAGAATTCACATGTAAATCTATCTGGCCCTGGAGATTTTTTCTTAGGGAGTTGGTTCTATTTCTTTTTCTAATATGGGGCTATTTAAATAATTTATGTCATCTTCTGTTAACCTGGGCAATCTATATTTTTGTAGATATTCCTCCATTTCATTTAGGTTATCAAACTTACTGGCATAAAGTTGGGCAAAGTAACTCCTAATTATTGCTCTAATTTCCTCTTCATTGGAGGAAAGTTCTCCCTTATTATTCTTGAGACAAACAATTTGATTTTCCTCTTTTCTTTTTCTAATCAAATTAACTAAAGGCTTATCAATTTTGTTGGTTTTTTCATAGAACCAACTCAGTTTTATTTATTAACTCAATAGTTTTCTTATTTTCAATTTTATTAATTTCTCCTTTTATTTTTAGAATTTCCAATTTGGTATTTAACTGAGGGTTTTTAATTTGTTCTTTTTCTAGTTTTTTTTTTTTTAATAATAAGCCCAATTCGTTGATCTTTTCTTTCTCTATTTTATGCAAGTAAGCATCTAGAGATATAAAATTGCCCCTTATAACCGCTTTGGCCGTATCCCACAAATTTTGGTATGTTGTCTCATTATTGTCATTCTCCTGGATGAAATTATTGATTGTGTCTATGATTTGCTCTTTCACCCAATCATTCTTCAGGATTAGATTATTTAATTTCCAATTAACTTATGGTCTGTTTTCCCCTGGCCTTATATTGCATTTGATTTTTATTGCATCATGATCTGAAAAAGATGCATTTACTATTTCTGCCTTTCTGCATTTGATTTTGAGGTTTTTATGCCCTAACACATGGTCAATTTTTGTATAAATTCCATGGACTGCTGAGAAAAAAGTAAACTCCCTACTGTCTCCATTCAATTTTCTCCATAGATCTATCATACCTAACTTTTCTAACAATTGGTTTATCTCCCTAGTTTCTTTCTTGTTTATTTTGTGGTTTGATTTATCTAATTCTGAGAGAACAAGGTTGAGATCCCCCACTAATATAGTTTGGCTATCTATTTCTTCTTGCATTTCTCTTAATTTCTCCCCTAGGAATTTGGTGCAAATACATTGCACTTGGTACATATATATTTAGTATTGATATTGCTACATTATCTATGGTACCCTTTAATAAAATATAGTTTCCTTCCTTATCTCTTTTCATTAAATCTATATTGGCTTTTACTTGATCTGAGATAAGGATTGCTACCCCTGCTTTTTTTTGTTCACCTGAAGCATAATAGGTTCTGCTCCAGCCTTTTACCTTCACCCTATATGTGTCACTATGTTTTAGATGTGTTTCTTGTAGACAACATATTGTGGGATTCTGGTTTTTAATCCAGTCTGATATCCGCTTCAGCTTTATGGGAGAGTTCATCCCATTCACATTCACAATTAGAATAATTAATCCTTTATTTCCTGCCATCTTATTTACCCAAGTTATGTTTCCCCCTTTCCTTTTCCCTTTCTCCCTTCCCCCCTCCTCAGTACTTTGCTTTTGATGACCCCCTCTCCCAAACAATCCACCACTCTTTAGATCCCCTCCCCCCTTTTTTTAACTCCTTTCCCCTGATTCTTCT
>JAJPUD010007814.1:22149-33918 GCA_023553655.1 Myrmecobius fasciatus | reverse complement strand
TATATATATGAGACAATTCTCTATATATTTTAGAAATGAGGCCTTTATCAGAACCATTAAATGTAAAGATGATTTCCCAATTTGATGCTTCCCTCCTAATCTTGTCTGCATTTGTTTTGTTTGTACAGAAACTTTTTAACTTAATATAATCAAAATTATCCATCTGGTGTTCAATTAGGAGTTCCAGGTCTTCTTTGGACATAAATTTATTCCATCTCCACAGGTCTGAGAGATAAACTATATTACGTTCCTCTAACTTGCTTACAAAGTCCCTCTTTATATCTAGATCATGAACCCATTTAGATCTTATCTTGGTATGTGGTGTTAGGTATGGGTCAAGCCCTAATTTCTTCCACACTAGTTTCCAATTTTCCCAGCAGTTTTTGCCGAATAGTGAGTACTTATCCCAAAAGCTGGGGTCTTTGGGTTTATCAAACACTAAATTGTTAAGGTTATTGCCTAGATTATCCTGATAACCTATCCTATGCCACTGATCGACTGCTCTATTTCTTAGTCAGTGCCAAATGGTTTTGATGACTGCTGCTTTATAACATAGTTTTAGATCTGGTACAGCAAGGCCACCTTCATCTGCCTTTATTTTCATTAATCCCCTTGAAATCCTTGACCTTTTGTTCTTCCAAATGAACTTTGCTACTATTTTTTCTAGATCTGTAAAATAATTTCTTGGGAGTTTGATTGGTATGGCACTAAATAAGTAGATTAGTTTGGGTAGTATTGTCATTTTTATTATATTTGCTCTGCCTACCCATGAGCACTTAATGTTTTTCCAATTGATTAGGTCTGATCTTATGTGTGTGGAAAGTGATTTGTAGTTTAGTTCGTATAGTTTCTGACTTTTCCTTGGCAGATAGATTCCCAAATATTTTATCTTATCATCCATTATTTGGAATGGAATTTCTTTTTGTATCTCTTGCTGCTGAATTTTGTTGGTAATATATAAAAATGCTGATGATTTATGTAAATTAATTTTGAATCATGCAACTTTGCTAAAGTTGTGAATTGTTTCTAGTGGTTTTTTAGTTGAATCTCTAAGGTTCTTTAAGTATACCATCATGTCATCTGCAAAGAGTGATAATTTGGTTTCTTCATTACCTACTCTAATTCCTTTTATCTCTTTTTCTTCTCTTATTGCTAAAGCTAACATTTCTACTACAATATTAAATAGTAATGGTGACAGTGGGAAGCCTTGTTTCACTCCTGATCTTATTGGGAATGGTTTTAGTTTATCTCCATTACATATGATGCTTGCTGATGGTTTTAAGTAGATGCTACATCATTTTAAGGAAAAGCCCATTTATTTCTATACTCTCTTGTGTTTTTAATAGGAGGGTGTTGGATTTTATCAAAAGCTTTTTCTGCATCTATTGAGATAATCATATGATTTTTGTTAGTTTGGTTATCAATATAAGTGATTATGCTGATAGTTTTCCTAATATTGAACCAGCTCTGCATTTCTGGTATAAATCCTACTTGGTCATAGTGTACTATCTTGGGGATGACTTTCTGTAATCTCATTGATAATATCTTATTTAAAATTTCTGCATCAATATTCATTAGGAAAATTGGTCTACAGTTTTCCTTCTCTGTTTTCACTCTACCTGATTTAGTTATCAGCACCATATCTGTATCATAAAAGGAATTTGGCAGTATACCTTCCGTCCCTATTTTCTAAAATAGTTTGTATAGTATTGGAATTAATTGTTCTTTGAATATTTGGTAGAATTCACATGTAAATCTATCTGGCCCTGGAGATTTTTTCTTAGGGAGTTGGTTCTATTTCTTTTTCTAATATGGGGCTATTTAAATAATTTATGTCATCTTCTGTTAACCTGGGCAATCTATATTTTTGTAGATATTCCTCCATTTCATTTAGGTTATCAAACTTACTGGCATAAAGTTGGGCAAAGTAACTCCTAATTATTGCTCTAATTTCCTCTTCATTGGAGGAAAGTTCTCCCTTATTATTCTTGAGACAAACAATTTGATTTTCCTCTTTTCTTTTTCTAATCAAATTAACTAAAGGCTTATCAATTTTGTTGGTTTTTTCATAGAACCAACTCAGTTTTATTTATTAACTCAATAGTTTTCTTATTTTCAATTTTATTAATTTCTCCTTTTATTTTTAGAATTTCCAATTTGGTATTTAACTGAGGGTTTTTAATTTGTTCTTTTTCTAGTTTTTTTTTTTTTAATAATAAGCCCAATTCGTTGATCTTTTCTTTCTCTATTTTATGCAAGTAAGCATCTAGAGATATAAAATTGCCCCTTATAACCGCTTTGGCCGTATCCCACAAATTTTGGTATGTTGTCTCATTATTGTCATTCTCCTGGATGAAATTATTGATTGTGTCTATGATTTGCTCTTTCACCCAATCATTCTTCAGGATTAGATTATTTAATTTCCAATTAACTTATGGTCTGTTTTCCCCTGGCCTTATATTGCATTTGATTTTTATTGCATCATGATCTGAAAAAGATGCATTTACTATTTCTGCCTTTCTGCATTTGATTTTGAGGTTTTTATGCCCTAACACATGGTCAATTTTTGTATAAATTCCATGGACTGCTGAGAAAAAAGTAAACTCCCTACTGTCTCCATTCAATTTTCTCCATAGATCTATCATACCTAACTTTTCTAACAATTGGTTTATCTCCCTAGTTTCTTTCTTGTTTATTTTGTGGTTTGATTTATCTAATTCTGAGAGAACAAGGTTGAGATCCCCCACTAATATAGTTTGGCTATCTATTTCTTCTTGCATTTCTCTTAATTTCTCCCCTAGGAATTTGGTGCAAATACATTGCACTTGGTACATATATATTTAGTATTGATATTGCTACATTATCTATGGTACCCTTTAATAAAATATAGTTTCCTTCCTTATCTCTTTTCATTAAATCTATATTGGCTTTTACTTGATCTGAGATAAGGATTGCTACCCCTGCTTTTTTTTGTTCACCTGAAGCATAATAGGTTCTGCTCCAGCCTTTTACCTTCACCCTATATGTGTCACTATGTTTTAGATGTGTTTCTTGTAGACAACATATTGTGGGATTCTGGTTTTTAATCCAGTCTGATATCCGCTTCAGCTTTATGGGAGAGTTCATCCCATTCACATTCACAATTAGAATAATTAATCCTTTATTTCCTGCCATCTTATTTACCCAAGTTATGTTTCCCCCTTTCCTTTTCCCTTTCTCCCTTCCCCCCTCCTCAGTACTTTGCTTTTGATGACCCCCTCTCCCAAACAATCCACCACTCTTTAGATCCCCTCCCCCCTTTTTTTAACTCCTTTCCCCTGATTCTTCTATTTTCCCTTCTAATAGTTTATCCCTTTCTTTTTCCTCCTTTCCCTCCTGCTTCCCTCTAGCAACAGACAAGTTTCTATGTGAAATCAAGTGTCTGATATGCACTTTTAGAACCCAACCTGATGAAAGTAAGATTTACACAATGCTCATCTCCCTCCCCTCTTTCTCTCAATTGTGTTAGGTTTTCTTTGCCTCTTCAAGAGATTTTACCTTGTTTTTACCTCCTTTTTTTTAGTTCTTATTTAACCACTTTTTCCCTCTTTTCCCCAGTATGACAACCTTTCCCCTTCTAGTTTTCTTTTTCATATTATCAAAGTAATATCTAGTTAATTATACCCGAAAACTTTAAGTATCCCCATAGTAGAAATAAAGTTCTCAAGAGTCCTTTCCTTTTTACCTTTTTGTGCTTCTCTTGAGTTCTGTGTTTGGACATCGAATTTTTTGTTCAGATCTGGTCTTTTCATTAGAAATTGGTGAAATTCACCTATATCATTGAATGACCATCTTCTTCCCTGGAGGATAATGCTCATTCTAGCTGGATAGGTTATTCTTGGCTGTAATCCAAGTTCCTTTGCCTTTCAGAATATCTGGTTCCAAGCCCTTTGATCCTTCAATGTGGAGGCTGACAGATCATGTGTTTTCCTAATTATTGATCCTTGGTATTTGAATTGTTTCTTTCTAGCTGCAAGCAGAATCTTTTCCTTGGTGCTATAGTCCTGAAATTTAGCCATGATATTCCTTGGGGTTTTAATTTTGGGGTCTCTTTCAGGAGGTGATCATTGAATTCTTTCAATGGTGATTTTGCCTTCTGATTCTACAATCTCAGGGCAGTTTTCTTTCAGGATTTCCTGGAAGATAGTGTTTAGATTCTTTTTTTCATCATGACTTTCAGGAAGTCCAATCATCCTTAGATTGTCTCTCCTCTCTAGATCTATTTTCCAAGTCAGTTGTTTTCCCTAAGCGATATTTCATATTTTCTTCTAATTTTTCATTTTTTTTTTGTTTGACTGATTCTTGAAGTTATTGAGTCATTCACTTGCATTTGTTCAATTCTTATTTTTAAAGTGTTGTTTTCTTCAGTAAAGGGTATTTTAAGCTCCTTTTGTAAGTGGACAATTGAATTTTTATGTTCATTGCACTCTTTTTCCACTTCACTAATTTTATTTTTCAATAAATTGGTGTCTTTATCATATCTCTTTTGGAAGGCTTCTTGCACTGATTTCAGTTTATTTTCCCATTTATCTTACAGCTCTCTTTTGAGATTCTGTATGCAATTTTCTTGAAAGGGCTTTTGAAAAGGGGACCAGTGATGGTCCTTAATAACTTTCTCTGGAGTTTTGTCTAAAGGAACCTCAGGATCTGGGGTCAGCCCTTCTTTTTCTAAATAGAAGCTGTCTATGGTGAGAGCTCTCTTTTGCTTCTTCATTTTTTTTTTTTTAGACAGTGTGTATGTCTCTTTAAGGCTCAGAAAAACGGTGGCTGAAGTTCTTTGTCCTGGGGCAATTTGGCGAATTAATTTAAGGTGGTGGGCCAGTGGGGGCTAGGACTAAGGCCTAATTACTCCTTAAACAAGGCAAGTCTGCCAGAACACCTGCCCCCAATCAGGGCAGAGTATCCCAGAGTGCCTCAGATAAACTCCAGGTGTTTGGAGTTTGGAGTTTGGAGTTTCTGCCAGGATGAGCTGAGCTGAGTCCCACCCTCACTTCCGGCCTTCACCGAGTCCACTGTTTATCCCTCTGTCCGAGTTAAACAAACCTGATATGAAGTTCTTCAGAGATATTTGCAAGCAGTGTCTTCTGAATTCGTTGACTTGAAGATCAGTTCAGAGGCTTATTTTATTGTTGATTTGAGAGAAAATCAGAGGAGGATGCAGAGAGTCACACTTTCACTCCGCCATCTTGGCTCTGCCCCTCTCAAACAAATACTTTTAAAAAATATTTCATTGAAAGAGAAAAGTGGAGACCTAGAAGAGATTTTGGTGGCCATCTAGTCTCTCGTATACTAAGAAAAGTTTCCTGTACTTAACAATAGGCCACTGGTCCCAGATCAAACCATTATAATTTTGCCTAGATCTAATAAGTAGGAAATTTTTCCTTATATTATATCTAAACCTCTGCAATATCTAATTGCTCCCCTCATTTTGTCATCTAAAGTTAAAGTGAATAATTTTTCTGTATTATGGCTCCCTGAGATGCTTCCAGACATCTATTCTGCCCTAATAAGTCTTCTCTTCTCTAGGGTAAAAATCCTCTGTATCTTCAGCTAGTCATCATATGTATGAATTCAAGGCGCTTCATCAACCTAATTGTCTTGCTCCACATACTGTCCAATGTATCACCATCATTAAGATATGGTGCCACAAAACTCCTCCAGATGTAGTCTGATGAAGATAGATTTTATTCTTGGAATCTGTGCTTCTTCTAAGCAAGCTTAAGACTGTTAAGTTTGAGGTTTTGTTTTGTTTTGTTTTGTTTTTAGCTATCAATGCTAACTTATATTGATCTTTTAATACTATAAAACCTAAAGATATTTTGAGATGAATTGTTGTCTTATCCATGTTGTACTTGTAATAGTT
Source organism: Myrmecobius fasciatus (assembly GCA_023553655.1). Lineage (NCBI taxonomy): Eukaryota > Metazoa > Chordata > Mammalia > Dasyuromorphia > Myrmecobiidae > Myrmecobius > Myrmecobius fasciatus. The sequence goes on along the minus strand of JAJPUD010007814.1, from coordinate 28,016 downwards.
ATTTTTCAATTCAAGTGTAAAATTTTATACTTACTCCAATTAAATTTCATTTTACTTGGCTAAATCCAATGTTTGAGTGTCTCCAGAGCTTTCTGGATTTTATTTAGTATACTAGCTATTCCTTTAGCTTTTTGTGTCATATGCAGATTTGATAAGCATGACATTAATGGCTTTTTCTCCAAGTCACTGATACAAATGTTTAATAGCACAGAGGAAGGTATAGGTCTGGGGCTCTCTCACAGAAACCTTCCTATTTGAAATGCTACTATGGTAGAGTCCACAGTCTACTATTGCCAAACCCACATGCAATTTTTTTCTATAAGAATAGAAAATAATTGGGGCAGCTAGGTGGCGCAATGGTTAGAGCACCAGCCCTGAAGTCAGGAGGACCTGAGTTCAAATCTGGTCTCAGACACTTCCTAGGTGTGTGACCCTGGGCAAGTCACTTAACCCCAATTGCCTCAGCAAAAAGCAAAAAATAAAAATAAAAATAAAAAAAGAATAGAAAATAATTGAACAAATGATTTGAAAAAATCTAGGCAAACTATATTTTTATCATTCTCTTCTCTACCAATATAGTAAGTTTATTAAATAAATAAGGTCATAGATTGACATAATTTGTTTTATGAAGCCATGTGAATTAATAATACATTCTATATTTTTGTCAAATATCAAAGTCAAGTTCACTGACCTGTGGTTTATAAAGTAGATTTTCCTCAGTTTCTTATATATGAGACAATTCTCTATATATTTTAGAGATGAGACCTTTATCAGAACCCTTAAATGTAAAGATGATTTCCCAATTTATTGCTTCCCTCCTAATCTTGATTGCATTGGTTTTGTTTGTACAAAAACTTTTTAACTTAATATAGTCAAAATTATGTAGATGGATTTTTCAAGTCTTCTGGGCATCCAATTCAAGATACCTGAAACATTGGAGACAGCAGGGAGTTTGGGACAGGATAGGTAGATTTGAGTATCATCAGCAGAGAGATCTATAGGACTTGATTACTTCATTCGGTAAAGTAATATAAAGGAGAAGAAAAGCGGTCCCAGGGCAGAACCTTGAGGGACAGCTACAGTTAGAGAGTGTGATCTTGAAGAGTGTCTAGAAGAAACAGTCAGATAGTTAGGAAGAAAACCAAAAGGGAGTGTTGTCCTAGAATCTTAGAGAGAAGAGAGTACCAAGAAGAAGAGAGTGATCAATAAGAGAAGTCAAGGTGAATAAGAACAAAGAAGAGGCCATTGGATTTGGCAACTAAGAAATTTTTCAAAGAATTTATCTATAAAGGGCAAAGAAAAGATAGAATGATCTCAGAAATAGACAGGCACAAATGAGATTTTTTTCCCCTTTTTGTCAGGATGGGGGGGCATGGTTATGTTTGTAAGTAGTAGGAAATGAACTAGCAGATGGAAAGAAATTAAAAATAAGTGGAAAAATGGGGATGGCAGAGAGGGAAATATATTAGAGGAGATGGTATGGAATAGTAAATTTGGTAAGAAGTAAGAGCATTCAAAAAGTTATGAAACTGTGCATACCCTTTGACCCAGCAGCATTTCTATTGGACTTATATCCCAAAGAAATCATAAAGGAAGGAAAGGGACCCACATGTGCAAAAATGTTTGTGGAAGCCCTTTTTGTAGTGGCTAGAAACTGGAAACTGAATGGATGCCCATCAATTGGAGAATGGCTGAATAAATTATGGTATATGAATATTATGGAATATTATTGTTCTGTAAGAAATGACCAGCAGGACGATTTCAGAGAGGCCTGGAGAGACTTGCATGAACTGATGCTGAGCAAAATGAGCAGAACCAGGAGATCATTATACACAGCAACAACATTACTATATGATGATCAATTCTGATGGACATGGATCTCTTCAACAATGAAATGTTTCAAACCAGTTCCAATTGTTCAGTGAAGAAAGCCATATACTCCCAGAGAGAGAGATGTGAAATGTGGACCACAACATAACATTTTCATACTCTCAATTGATGTTTGCTTACATTGTGTTTCCTTTATCTGATTTTTCTTTCTTGTAGATATGATTTTTCTTGCACAACAATGATAAGTGTGGAAATATATATACATATATTCGATTTGTCAAGTATTTTATCATAATTAACATGTAGTAGATATCCTGCCATTTAGGAGAGGGGTGGGGAGTAGGGGGGAAAATTTGTAACAGAAAGCTTTGTAAGGATTAATGTTGAAGAATTACCCATACATATGTTTTGCAAATAAAAAAATAAAATATATATATATAAAAAGAAGTAAGAGCATTTCATCATGTCAAATAAAAGTGAAGAAGGAGACAGTGGCAGAAGGCATTTGAGTGATAGGAGATGAGGAAGAGGAGAGGACATGGTGAATGGTGAATGTCCTCAATTTTTCTTTCAGTAAAACGTGAAGCAAAGTTTTCCAAATGAGAAAGTGGAGAAGGGGAAGCCATGTGAGATCTGAGGAATGATGAAAAAGTTTGAGAGAACTGTTATTGAGAGTGAGATAGTGCATTGATGAGGGAAGAAAAGTAAGATTGCATAGTGCTGTGAGGGCCTAATTAGGTTGTATTAGATAAATTTGTAGAGGATTCAGAACAGTTGCCAAGAAACAGGCAGAAAATATTTGTTGAATATATTGGACTACCTGCCATCTAGGAAAGGGGATAGGGGGAAGGAAGGGATAATTTGGAACAGAAGGCTTTGCAAGGGTCAATGTTGAAAAATTACCTATGCATACATTTTGTAAATAAAACACTTTAATAAAAAAAATTTTTTTCTAACTACTAGCTGAATTCTTAGGTTCCCAGAGTAAAATAGTACCTTCCCAAATGTACTTCAGTAGTTTTGTGATTCCATGATTGAAATTGCTTTAAAAAGAATAAATAAAAAACATGTTGCCCTCTCCTCTTTACCTTGTGTACATTTTCCCACAAATACCTTGCTTGCGGGAAGACTGGATAAAAACTTAAAGTACAATGCTAGAGATGCACCTCAATAGAGTAAATGTGTGAAAAAGGCATCAGCTCCTGGTACTAACTGAAGGGATTGGAGAGCCTTTCTCACTTCAAAGAATCCTATATTGATGCAACTTCCCTCTCATGCCTCATCTCTGTTAGGAGAGTTGCACTTCTAGGTTCCTACTATTGGCTCCTCTCCATAGCTCTAATTTCTATTGCCAAGTTAGCTCTGTCTTAAAACTATAATCAAATGTCTTCTTCACTGCCAGGGGTCCTCTTCCTTGAAGCTTCCCCTGTTTAATGCTGATTTTCAATGTATATTACTGAGTGGAATGTATTTCTGCTCCCTCAGTTGAGCTTCAAAAATTTTGAATAAACCAATGGATTATTGTATGGAGAGAGTCTCCCTTTCTTTAGACAAGTTGTAGATATCACAGAATATCAAAGAAGAAGGGAAGCAAAATCTGATGATCCCACACTTATCCCCCACCAAGCAGGTAGGTCTTTTCTACAAATCTCAGAAGCCAAATTTATTTCAACTCTGGCTTAGATATTTAAAGATATTTATTAGATATTTAAAACTTTCTGGGGAATGATTAAATTATTTGCTTGATCAGCTTTATTTATTTTTTTTTCTGACTTGAATAGAGGGGTTAGTCATGATTTGCAAAGTGGTTGTAGGAACACTCCTTAATACCTACTTGACACTGTTACTTCATACTTGGTGGTGGGACTGTAGGAAAATTCTTTAATCCATTCTTTTACACTATAAAGAAAAATGATTAAACAAATCAAGTTAACAAAACAACAGTATATGCCAATGTGTATAAAATTCTGAGTCTGATGAAAAAAAGGCCTACTTTACACTATTTCCGGGAACTGATTGCTCATTGCAGCCACTTTTAAATGTTATTTTTAAACATTGTATCCTGGTTTTTCATTTATTATCCTCCTGGTTCTATAGTCTTACCTCTGTATCAGTTCATAAATATTTTCTCATATTTTCCCACATTTCTTATAATTGACATTTTTATGGCACAGTATTATTACATTGTATTCATAATCACCATAGTTGTTCTACCATTCCTTAAATGCTTCCAGTTTTGCTTCCAGTTTTATTTTATTTTTTTTAATTACTGCAACAAAATTGCTGCTATAAATATTTTGTTATGCTGGGAACTTTATTTTCATTTTTGTTCTCCTTGGGGTATTTGCCCAGTGGTGAAATTATTGGATCAAAAGTCATGAATGCTTTTGTGACTTTTGCATAATTCCAAGTTGCTTTTCAGAACAGCTGGCTGGTTCATGGCACACAGTTTATTGGTTGTCTGTCTTCCCACAGTCTTCCAACATCAACTATTTACATTTTTTAATTATATTTTCCAATTGAATGGGTGTGAGGCAAAATTTAATAGTTGCTTAGATTTTAATGTCTCTTATTTACCTCATTTAAATAGGGTTCTTGATAATTTGCATTTCTTCAATTGAAAATATTGTTCATATCCTTTGATTATTTATTTTCTTTCACATTTTTTTTCTGTTATGATTTTCTAATATCACATAAAAACCTGATGGCCACAGGTGACCCAAAACACTCTGAAATAAGGCCAAAAAAGGTTAAAATACAAATAGGAAATAGTTACCAAAATAAATAAAGAATGTAATAATATTCAGATAATATGTGGTTTTCTAAGTCAACATGCAGTGCTTAAGAATACTTACATACAGTTTAGTGACTCTGCTTTTATTTTAGTTTGATAAGTGCTTACTAGTATATGGCTTTTGGCCTTAAACACATTTGTGTGAGTTCTTATATATGAGAAGCATTGTTGTACAGTAGGTAGAAAGCTGAAGTTAGGAATACTGGGATGCAAGTCCTACTTCTGAAACACCGTGGGTATGTAAAGTAGGGCAAACTATTTAACCTTTCAAGTTGGAGGATTTTTTTTTTTTAGTATTGTGTAGAATTTTGAAAACTTATTTTGTGCCCCTCTACTTTATTGAAATTATCACTTAGTTTAATTTAATTTAATTTAAAAAGCCGATTTGTCTTTTCTAACTTAAACATCTTACATGAGAAATTTGGATTAATTTTGTCTTTTCTTTTATATTTTGCGTTTCTTTCTCAAATGAGATCAAATAATTGTAAAGTATGATGTCTGGCACATAGTAGGCACATTATAAATATTAGCTATTAGTACTATTTGTCTTGTCTCATAGAGATTTGTCAGGTGAAAATAAAATTTTTTTTGAACTTTGTCAAATAACACGAGGGAGAAATTGTGGTAGACAAGGAATTTTCCAAATAATACAATATGTAAAAACAGCAGAAACCTCCCGTTTTCCTTTGCATTCTGTGCAACACCCAAGAGTTAAACCATTCTGACACATCTGTATTTCAAAATCCAATTGCTGATCTAAGTTAAGTCAGTGAAGTTTCTACCTAGATCAAACTAATAATACCGGGAGCTCCCTACACAGCTGACCCAAAGCATAAAAATAAGATCCAAACCTCCCCTTCATGTTACAAGTGTAAGCTCTAATTATTTCTCCTTTCTATCACTTTAATAAAGTTATCATAAGTTCTGTTTTAACTTTCAGTGCCCCAGTGTTCTCACAACTCCCAAACTAAGACTTTGTGTGGTTAAATGGCTCTCAAATGGTTAAAGATACATTCTCTCCCCCCTCCCTCTCCTTGTCCCTCTCTGTCTCCCTCTGTCCCTCTTTCCTTCCTTCCCTCTCTCCCTCCCTCCTCCTTCTCTCCTTCCTTCTCTTTCTCTCTTCCCACTTTTTCCTCACTTCCCCCTCTCCTCTTTTTCTCTCCTTTCTCTCTCTCTCTTTCTCTCTCTCTCTCCCTCTCTCTCTCTCTCTCTCTCTCTCTCTCTCTCTCTCTCTCTCTCTCTC